>CAUYQV010015355.1:0-10388 GCA_963574575.1 Galagoides demidoff | reverse complement strand
TGGGGGGCTTGCTACGTTCCAGACACGATGCTAACTGTTTTCCCTCAATTTCTGTGCTTTAGCCCACATCAGTCTTATGGGGTAGCTACTGCCATTATTCTTATTTGAAGGTGCAGTTGTTAGAGAGATTATAAAATTTGCTTCAGCTATGACATGCTGGAGCTGAAACTTAACCTGTTGTTTATTGTTTAAAGTTTATAGGCTCAGCGCCTGTGGCTCAAGTGGCTAAGGCACCAGCCACATACACCTAAGGTGGCACGTTCGAATCCAGCCTGGGCCCGCCAAACAACAATGATGGCTGCAACTAAAAAGAAATAGCCAGGTATTATGGTGGGCGCCTGTGGTCCGAGCTACTTGGGAGGCAGAGGCAGGAGACTTGCTTGAACCCAGGAATTGGAGGTTGCTGTGAGCTGTGATGCCACAGAACTCTATCCAGGGGGACAGCTAAAAAAAAAAAAGTTTATGTTCTTAACTGATGTGCTGTATACACAAATATAAATATAGCCACTGTAAATACACATGCACATTGATTTAATGTTGGAAATTATATTGATTGGACTAGATCACATTCCTTCATATTTGAGCACGTGTGGTGTGCACATGTATGTGTGTTCAAGTGTGCTGTGCTGGTGTGGAAGTAAGTTATACACATGGACAAAGCTACTGACACGCGCTTGGAAGGGAAAGCTGCACGAGTCAGGATTAAGAGTGCCTCTTCCCATTATCTTGAAAGTAAATCGTAGACATGGTGTCCCTAAATCAGAAAAATCAAGTCTAAAGGGGAGAATGCTGGAGGGCTGAAGACATTTGATTCAAGGAAAGTGGTTCTGGCATTTGCCCTTGGTTGCAGCAAGTTTAGTTAGACTGTACTCCTGTCCCAGGTGACAGGTGCCTCTCACTGTGCAGAGGCCAGGAATTAGAAGAAGCAAGACAGTGCCTGTGAACACAGCCTGCCAGATGGAGGCCAAAGGCTAGTTATTCAGGACGGTGGCCCTCTGAGTAGTTTGTTTTTTAACTGCAGTAATTATATTCTGTGTGTTTTCTATCTTGTTTATTTTCACTTACATTATCTATTCGTCTTCTTACAAAACGCCCCCCCCCAAAAAAAACAAACCCCAAAAACCAAATACCCAACTGTTTTTGAAAAATGCCCATATGTATCAGTTCTGTTAAGAGAGAGGAAAAAAGTATGGGCCCAACAAGAACCCATGCTGAGGAGGCATTGACTCTCTGGGGACTGGAGTGGCGGTATTAGAGGTTAGAAAAGGGGGGGGCTAACTCAAGGGGCAAGGGAGGATTTCAAGGGGAAGGTAATGGGAATGCAGATGTGGCTGCTCTTTTCCTGCTATTAAATTTCCTCTCCAGAGGTCTACCTTGTTAGACCCGTGGAGGATTTTTGTTTGAGTTCTTTCAGGCATGAATCTTTAACAAAATTAAGATAAATCAATGTTAAGGTTCAATGGATCGCTTTGTCTAATACAGGATAAAGAAAATGAAGAGCAATCAACTCGCTAAGTAAATTAAATTTAGAGAAAAACTTTAACATGACTCTTATAGATAATAAATTTTTGTTCCTATAAATCAATGATTTTTAACTTCATTGGTCTTTCATTTTGAGGTTTGATAATGAGGTGCGTTATAAGTAACTTGTTCCCAATAATAAAGGAAATGAGCCTGCAAAGATCTTATTGATATTTTTAGAATAGATTAGAGTAGAATTGTGTAGGATAAGATAGGATAGGCTTTGTCCAGGAGCAACCCCTGAAGTCTCAATGGCTTAAAACAATGAAGTTATGTCTTATTCAGACTGTGTGTCTATGGTGGGAAATCTGGGGCCCTGCTCCAGGAGATTCATACTTGGGGTAAAAGCTGAAGAAACCTTATCATACAGATCATCTCTAGTTACTGTAGTAGCTGGCAGGAAGTAGGCAAATCACTCCTTGGCTCATGAAGGTTACAGGAGACACATTATCATGCCTGCTTACATTTTATTGGCCCAAATAAGGTGCAGACTTGCCTAACAGGAAGCAAGGAGGGGAAGTGCAATCCTATCATGTGCTTAGAAGGAGAAGAATTAAAATATTGGAGAACAGCCCAATGACTATTCTTGAGGTTAATCAATCCCCTTACTAGGGTGAATCTCACTCATTTGCATTCTGTAAGGGCCAAAAAAGAAGTAGAGCTGAGGCTCCCTCACAGGAGTCATGCCTAACCCAGGGGCTTCTACTGCTGCCAAAGCCCGTGCAGTATCTTCATGTGAACCTCACTGCTGGTGTCTGTCTTGGGGACTAAGGTTACAAACTCCTGCCTCTGATAAGGAAGGGAGGCTCAGCTATTCTCTCCAGCTGCTGCTGTTTGGAAGATCCCTGATTCCTTCAGTGGGAATTCCCAGCACACAGCTCCTGGGAGCCCCTCCAGAACGGAAATAGACTTCTAGCCACAATATTCTATCTAAACCCTTCCTTTAAGGATTTTTCCAAGCCTCTTTCTCAGCTATCCAACTAAATCTGGCAATTGAACATCTAATCTTGGGATAAATTTCTACCTCTACTCTTTCCTAATTCCTAACATTTATTGTTTATTGATGCCAGCCATTGTCCTAAACACTTTGATAGTCATGACTTATTTAATCCTCATAACAGCTCAGGCAGGCAGGTGGTGTTATTATCCCCATTTTATAACTGAGGCTTGGGGAAGTTAAGGAATTTGCTGATCAGTAGGGGAAGAGGGATTGATTCAGTCCCAGGCAGTGTAGTGGCCTCTTGGCTACTAGCAAAGTATCATATTTGGTGGAAACAAACTCCATTTAAATGTGGATATGGACGATGAAATGCTCAATGACGCCACAGCAACTCACAGAGATTCTCCAGGACTAAAGTCCTCATAGCCTTACACTCTCTATTTAAAATCAATAGGATAAAAACCGATGTAGATGCCCCAGTGGCCCAGCAGACACTTACCTTCTCTTCTACAGACTAAGACAGAGCAAATGTACATGATTGAGTGTTAATAGAGCCTTTGTCGTGACCAGCAGATGACAGATTTCTAAAGGCCTGAACTCATTATCATGTGCACACAGGGCGAAGCTTAGAGGCTTCTGCAGGAAATCATTATCGCAAAAACAAACTTAAATGTGTCTTAAAGTGAAACAGGGCTGCCTACGAATCAGGGCAAAGGTCATGACTCTGTCTCTTTCCCTACCCGACTCTGTGTGTTTTGTATCTGTATAAACAAACAAATAAATATGAAGAGAATTTGTCCGATGGTGTGCTGGTAAGTGTTTAACAATTCCTTCCTGGTTCTCCACAAAAGTTTATTTGTGGTGGTTGCCACATCTGTGATGTAAATATTCCCACCATGCTGATATGTTAAGTTACTGATATGATATCATTGAACACAGAGTTGGAAAGAGATGCTAAGAATTGACTTTCATGTGCCAGTATGTGCCGGCTTCAGCCCACGAGTGACATTAGATGGGAGAGAAAAGACACCCCCCAGCTCAGAGTTGCAAAAAAACATGTCAGATTTGAAACAGCTTCACCAAAATGAATATGCCATCATACGAAACCTCTAATGAGAACCGTACTATGTTTTGTTTCTAAAATTAGTAAAATAAAAAATTGTTTTAGACACATCCCAGTAATTCCTTTTATATTGTACTTTGGGGGTGGTTTTCTGGGAAATGTACTGTACTGAAGGAGCTGCCACTTTTAAGAATGTCAACTCTGAAAGAGAGAAAAAGGCTAGGATGGGAGTGAGACCCTGGCAGGTAGGACTGCTGAGTGCTGCCTGTGGCTCTGCTGGTGAGTAGCTCTCTGATCTAGGGCACGTCATTCATCTTGAAGGGCGACACTATTTTAGATCCTTCTGATGCCGAGTCTATGGTTTTAAGTGCAGCTAAAGGGGATGGTGAGAAAAAGTAGAGCAAACGGTAAATCAATAGAAAGGGAGCATTAAATGGAGACGCAGGAAGGAAGAAGACAGAGTGGAAGTGCTGGGAAAGAGAGACGGAATCAAGGGAAAGACAAAAATATCTAATATGCACCAAAACCCCCTGGGTGGCGTGATTATGAGATTGTGCTTGGTTATGATTATGTGATTCTGAGATGCACTTTATTTATGCTGTCTGACCCCATTTCCATATCAATCTCATGAGACAGTGATTGTTTTCTCTAACTTATAGATGAGGAAAATGAGTCCAGAGTACAATTACTTACCCAAGGTCACACTGCAAGCGAGGGCTGACCTTGAGTTCCAAATGAGGTCTGCACATCTATAAATCCTTTGTTTTTGCACCATGCAGTGCTGCTTAAATGGGCAAGAGGTTTCAGGGGAATGTTAGATTAAAAATCTAATCCCAGGAAGGCATTTGGGCTGTGATTCTTATAAATTATTCTTTGGAAAGTTTATTGATCTTCGTTGCTCTTTATCTGCTTAAATCTTTAAATCTTAAGAGGTTCAGCTCTAAAGAGGCTGATTTAAGCAGCCCATTAAGGCAGAAATTATTTATTGAGATGGTGCATCTGTCCCCAGAACATCTTAGGGTTGAGTAGCTTTGGCTTTGGGTTAGAGGTTGCTCTTTGCATCTGTCCTAGGCAAAAGTGGCAGAAAGTAGGTGTCGATTAGGCCTTGACTTAAGCAACAAATCTAGAAAATACAGATGAAAAAAGAGAGGGAGAAGGAAAAGGAGAGAGGGAGAGACAGTGATGAAGAAATTAGTTGGTTTTGTTGCCCAGTAAAGGCTACACCATCAGAATACTGATTCTCAGTCTCTGAGTCTGGCTTAAGATCAAGAGTTGAATCAGACATCTGCTTTAATGAGCAAGAAAATATTGATTAAAAGGGCCAGACTCCCTCAGCTCCCAGCTCTGGAATCTTGCTGCTTTGATAGTATGAATCGATACCCTCTTGAGAAGGTTTAAGCTCTGATTTGTGAAATAGGAACTGCATTTGGGTCCAATAAGAACTGCCATCCAGCAGAGAAATTGCAGCGGGCACTGGCCCAAGGCAAGCACATTTACCACGTGGGCTGCTTTTTATTCAGGGCAAGGAGTCCCGGGTCAGAGCTCTGGGCAGCTTCACAAATGACCTCCTGCTGCGAACTGGCTGAGAAGGGATCAGACTCCATGTGTGTGCTGTCTTTATTGTGTTACAGGTACATGTATGCATCTATCCCTAGGTTACATAAAATGAGAGTCATGAACTTGAATTATGGGTAGGACTCTGAGTGTGTTTGCTATTGAGTCATTTTTGGCACATGGCCTCGTCTTGCCTTTTCCTTTCTGTGGGCAAATCCTAACACTGAATGGATCTGTTTTGATAAGGGAACTGTGTGTATCTCCTTTGTTCTTGCTAAGGTTAAATATTTTCCTAGGCTGGAGAATGAACATATATTTGGAATCAAATAGACTTGTGTCTAAAATCCTGTCTGTACTCTCCTTAAGGAAATCACCTAACCTTGCTGAGCCCATTTTCTTGGCTGTGAAATGTGGATGGCCATAGATTCTACCTCCTCGGACTGTTGCAGGGATTCCTTGGGATCCTGCAAAGAGGATGTTTGGTAGAGCTCCTACTATGTAGTAAGCACCCCATAAATTGAGCACAACGATAATCCCAATGATCCTCTTAGTTTACTAATGAAATTATTTACATACGTAAATAAACACCCAGCACTAGTTGGGGTCTGAATATATGGGAAAGTAGGAATCCTCTATCTAAGTGACTTGTATTTCTCATTCACCTTCCATTTCTGCTTTCTAGATCCAAGCCAACTGTTAACTAGCTTGAGGGTGGCTGCTTGTCTGTCCATTTCCTATCACCAAGAGTGTAAAACAGAGTCTCAGGATGTCAGTTCTACTCTGGCTGCATGACTTGGGGCCAGATGCTTGTGATCTTTGAGCCTTAGTTCTCTTATCTTTAAAGGGAGAGTAGGGCCATAGGGAATTTGACATCCCTAAGGTTTCTCTATTGAGAACCTTTCTGGATTGTTCTATGACTTGAAGAACTTCTCTGCTTTTCCCAGTTTTCTTCTCCCGCAGGCTGGGGCCTTCTCCACCAGATGCTGCCTGTTCTTTTCATCATCTCGGGTTCCATTATTTGGCACTCTCTGATGGCTTCTGTGGTCTTTGAATCCCTGAGCAATTCTTTTACTGTCTGACATCCTCTGGGCTCCACTTCTTGCATCTCCTTTCCCAAACTCTGCTGGGGTGATTACTCACTTTGGGAGTTAAGTGACCCTAAACAGTTCATTTGTTGAGTTAGTCAATTGGAGCAAACAGGGTGTCTCGGAAATGTTTAGATCACGTCCTTCCCTCAAAGCTGCTTATGGAATTCTGCATGACTTCTTTCAGTGAAGATCGAAGGAGGAAATTCCTCAGATGACAGCACCAGGAATAGGTGTTCTTAAAAAGAAATGAGCAAGTGAACGCAGGGTCCTATGGATTATGCAAGTGATCAGGTCTTTCTCTCTGCTTTGAGAGTGAGAGTTTGTGGCTCACTTCCGGCGATGTTTTGTGGCAGGTACATCGTGTCCTACTTTTTACCTTGAGTTCATTTTACTTTCCCTCAGTTTACTTTTCCCTTACTCAAATTTCTCTCATTCATGTAAACACCCTGTTATTCTTTTAGCAGTTATGCCACGCCCCTTTGGAATAGAGAGAGACTTAAATAAATAAGTGAATTCCGTTTGGCACTTTGAATAGCTGAGTGCCCCACCCAACTTCAGGGAAAAGCAGTCAGAGAAAGCTTCTTAGAGAAAGGGGCTTAGGATGCACAGACAGTGCCAGCTTTGCGTGGTTCTATCTGCCAGCTGGAGAACGCCAAGGTTCACACAGCTGGAAAGGAGAAATTTCTTTCTCATAAAGGGTTGCAACCTGCAGGCAGCCATTCTGACTGGCTGGGAAGCATTGCCTCTGGCCAGAAGCCAGAAACAGGTACTTGGAGGGAGGGGATAAAGAGAATAGGTCAAATATATATATTTAATAGTCTGTAAGAGTCATGAATATTTATGAAAGGAGAAACAATTGAGTTTTATGTCTTATTGTGGGTCCCATGTTCAAAAAATGGTGGCCTGAGCATGATCTGAGAGTGGAGCTTTTGGCGCTCTGATGTCAGAAGGTGAAACAGGGCATGAAATGCTCAGTTTGCAGCCTCTGGGGACTGGCCAGAACCTCTCTAGGGTTGATGGTCTCAGGAAGGAATGCTGGTCAGCTGCTGCGTTGAAACTGCCAAAGGGAGGAGCACCCATGAGGCTGCTTGAAATCAGTGGTGGAGCAAGTCTTTCCACAGGCTGGTTCCGGTTTAAACTTTGTGGAAGAAAGCCTAATGGTGGTTAATGAGGGAGGTGATATGATGAGGTGGTCTGGCCCCACCATCCTGTCATGGTTGGGACTTTGGTTTTTAAGGTTTGTCTGGGGTCCCTTTGACTAAAGGGGAGATCTTTTCAGTTAGTTGGGGGACTTAAATTTTATTTTTATTTCTCAAGTCAAACAAGAAATCCTCAAAGTGGCATGTGACTCGAGATCAGAAGGGGTAGGGGTGAAAATTAAATATAGAAAACCTCCTGAGACATTTATTAGGGTGGGAAACATTTGCCACGCACATCACTGAATCATGGGAGTAAAACTCCATTTCACTCAAGGGGAGGAGATGACACATTCTCTCTACCACAGATAATTAACGTAACTTAACATCAGATTTAGTCTCAATCAGAAGAACTTCCTGTGTGGTTCTGATCCTGTTTTGACTACCTTTGCTGTATTATGATCCCAGGGCATTACCTTGAGAGAGAAGAACATCAGGATTTCTGTCCACCAATTCTGTGATCTTAAACCTATGGCTCAAGTTGTAGGGCTCCGGCCCCATATACCGGAGGTGGCGGGTTCAAACCTGGCCCTGGCCAAACACTGCAAAACAAACAAATAAAAACAAACAAACAAAAACTCTTTGACTATAAGATCTAGTCAATGGAATTAGCCTATTCTGACCTTGGGCACCTATATGTTCCCCATCACTGCTAACCCACCTCCACCTGTTCCCTTAAGCAGTCCTAGAGTCCTGTCCTGGTCCATACCCATTTTCATCTCCTGCTCATTCTCTAACACAAAGGCAGTGGATGCAGTTTGATAATGGATGTTTGAGCTGATTAAAAAAGATAATGTTATGGTAAGGTTGATAGATGAGATGGTTAGATGATGTTATGGTAAGGTTGATAGATGAGATGGTTAGCAATTTTGTTGGGGCCTTACCTGTGTCCTTCATCGATTTCCAGGTAGGGTTCCTGCTACAGAATCTACTTACAAAGCTTCCCTTTTTACTAATACAAGCAGAACATTCTCTGTGTGCTAGGACTTTCTTTGCCTTCAGTGACTGCCTTTAGAGAATAGGAGTTTCATCTCACCGCCTGCAGCTTTGAGGGCATCAGGGGACTGCATAGTCATTGCAAGTCTTTGCTAAGGCTAAACCCAGAAAAATCCAGCTTCTCTCAGAGAAAGAGAGATTGTGAACTTCACTTAGTGGTAATTCAAGCCATCAAGCTAGAGGCGTTTTTATAAGCAAAATCTCGCTTTCACAGTAATACGAATCCTCCAGTAGTGAGACTTTTCATCCTGGCCCTGTTTTTGTCCAAGTTCAGAGGTCCACTTAGACATAACCATATTCTCCCCCCAAACTTCGAAACTGTTGGTTATCAGCAAGTGCTCATTTTTCAGATCTGGGAGTGTGTTAAGGATTTAGCCCATGATAGTCCCAGACTGAGGACAGAAGAAAGTTTATTATAGGCCATACGTTCCAGCACACCTATTACAGCATCATGCTATTACAACATCGGACTTTCTCTAGAGAAACAAAGCATACTGTGTGTGTGTACATATGATACATGATTATTTATTACAAAAAAATGGCTTTTCCAATTACGAGGTGGAGAAGTCCTACCATCTGTTGCTTGCAACCTGGAGACCCAAGAAAGTCAGCAGTGTAATTCGGTTTGAGGTTGAAGGGTTAAAATCCACAGGAGCCAGTGGTGCAAATCCCAGTCTATGGGCAAAAGAAGACCAATGTCACGCCTCAAGCAGATAGGCAGGAAGTAAAAGGGGGCGAATTCCTTCTTTCACTTTTTGTTATATTCAGGCCTTCAACAGACTGTCTACCTCCGGAGCTCACGCGCTAAGCCCAATGCTCAGAACTTGTCAATACCAGGTCCTGGATCTTACAGGAATTTTCTTTTTTGGTTATGCTCTTTCATTATTTTCAATGGACACACAGTAATTGTACACAATTTTGCAGGCATAGTGTGACATTTCAATACATGTCTACAGTGTGCAATGGTGAAATTAGGGTAATTATATATTCATCACCTCATTTATCATTTCTTTGTCCTGGAAACATTCAAAATCCCCTCTTTTAGCTATTTGAAAAGATGCCATAAATTATTACATTGTATTAATACTACAGCGCTATGGGACAGTAGAACATATTCTGCCTGTCTAGCTGTAATTTTGTATCCATTAACCAACCTCTCCCTATACCCCAGTGCTCCCCTATCCTTCACAGCCTCTCCTAACAGCTATTCTACTTTCTACTTCTATGAGATCAACCTTTTTAGCTTCCACATTTGAATTAGAACATGCAGGATTATCTTTCTGTGCCTGGCCTATTTCATTTATCACAATATCCTCCAGGCTTATCCATGTTACTGTGAATGACAGGATGTACGTTTTATTATGGCTGAATAGTATTACATTGTTCCTATATAGCACATTTTTTTTTTTATCCATTTATCTGCTGGGGAACACTTAGGTTGATTCCATTCCTTGGTGATTGTGTATAGTGCTGCAATAAACACGGTACTGCAGATAGCTCTTTAATACTGACTTCCTGTTCTTTGTATATATAGATCCAGTTGTGAGACTGCTGGACCATCTGGTGGTTCTATTTTTATTTCGTTTTTTGGGGAACCTCTACAGTGTTTTCCATAATGACTGTACTAATTACATTCCCACCAACAGTGGGGAAGAGTTCCTTTTTCACATATTTGCCAGCATTTTTTTTTTTTTGTCTTCTTGATAATTGCTGTTATAACTGGGGTGAGATAATATAACATTGTAGTGTTGATTTGAGTTTCCCCTGATAATTGATGATGTTGGCCAGTTTTTCTTTCTTTCTTTCTTTCTTTTTTTTTTAATTGTTGAGAATTGATTGAGGGTACAGAGAAACAGGTTACATTGATGGCATTTGTTAGGTAAAGTTCCTCTTATAATTGTGTCCCACTTCCAAGAGGTGTGTCACACACCATGACCCCCTACCCCGTCCCTCCTTCCCTCTCTCCTCTCCCCCATTTCAATACCTCCCACTGTCTGTCAGCTCACCAACTGTCCTCCCATCAGAACTGA
>CAUYQV010015349.1:0-19000 GCA_963574575.1 Galagoides demidoff | reverse complement strand
GTGGTCCCAGCTACTTGGGAGGCAGAGGCAGGAGACTCGCTTGAGCCCAGGAGTTGGAGGTTGCTATGAGCTGTGATGCCATGGCACTCTACCCAGGGGGATAGCTTGAGGCTCCGTCTCAAAAAAAAAAAAAAGAAAAGTAGAGGAAGTGAGTTAGATGGAATTTCTGGCCAATATTTCTACCAAAATTACCCATGCATTCAGTTGCAATTTCTTTTGAAATTATATTGTGCCAACCTAAGCTTTTACAAAGTTCGAGACCCCAGGAACTGTTGATCTTTCAAGTGCATTTGAATAGAAATAAAGGAGCCTAAGTTTATAAAACCCCTGACTTTGGAATGTCATCCATCAGCCACCTTGGGAAACTTCACTCCCTGTAAATGAACCAAGGTCTAGCCAGACACAGGAGCTGATTCAGGACACAGCCTCCCATAAACCAGCAGTGCCAATTTTCTGCCCTATCACTTTATAGCTTCTCACACTTACGGCTTATCCTCCCAGCTTGATCCTAAGCTCCATGATGGCACTAGGCGTATCTGGCTGCCCTTCTGATACACACACAGCTGCTAGAACAGTGTTCTGCACCTGGTGGGCTTTTCTCTATTTAAGGATTTCTTTTCCACTTGAAGCCCTCAACTTGTTCTCTAGTGAAATCACTGCAGCGGCTTGCTTCTTTCCTGCTTCTCTCTCCTTATTTATTTATTTTTTTGTAGGGATGGGATCTTGCTATATTATTTAAGCTGGTCTTGAACTCCTGGGCTCAAGCAATCCTCCTGCCCAGGCCTCCCCAAATGCTAGGATTCAGACACAAGCCACTGCACCCAGCCATCCTTACCTCTCTTAAAACTGTTCTCATCAATCACTTTTTAGCCTTTTGGCTAAGACCAAGTGTGAAACTACTCTCGTTAAGACCACCACTTCACTAAATCCAGTGGTCAAATCCAAGTCCATGTCTTATCTGACCCACCTTTGCACCTGACACAGCCAGTGACTTGCTCCTCCCTGCAGCTTGCTTATCATGTAGCCTCAGGACAATGCATTCTGCTGGTGACCGTCCCACCTCTTTGGATACTGTGCCTCCCCCCCTCACCTTCTCAACCTTTGGACTACCAAGGGCTTCTTCTCTGCTATACTCACTCTTTAGATGTCTTTCAGCCTCCTGGCCGTCAATATGGCTGTATGCTGACCATGCCCAAGTTTATATCTTCAGCCAAGATTTCCTCTATATCAAATTGCCTTCCACTATCTTCGTCTGCATGTCCAGAGGCATCTCAAGTTAACAAGTTCCAACACAAACTCCTGATCTTCACTCAATAAACATGCTTCTTCCCTCAGCTCAGTAAAAGGTTGCCAGTTCCTCTGGCCAAAAATCCCATCTCTCTTACTCTATGCTTACTTTCACACCCATATCAAATCCATCAACGTACACGGTCAGTTCTATCAGAGTCTGGCCACTTTGCATGCTCTTCACTGCTTCCATCCTAATCCAAGCCTCTATCATCTGCTTGCTGCCACCACGCTGGCCTCCCCGTGGCCTACACCCACCCAGCCGTTTGAGTGAGCCTGTTACCATGTTGATCATGTTGTGTTATGCCTCTGCCCACACCTCTTGCTGGCTTCCCATCTCACACATACAACCTGCAAGGCCCTACAGACCTGGGTCCTTCCCCTGGCTAGTCTGACCTCATTGCCCCCACCCTCTGGTTTATTCTGACCTAGTCACACTGGTATCCTTGCTTTTTTTTCATTGACTATCCAGGAAACTCCTGCCTCAGGGCATTTGCACCTACTATTATGCCTGCCTGGAAGCTTGTTCCTAGATTTCTGCAGGGCAGGCTCCCCAGGTCTATGCGCAACTATCATCTTCTTAATCAGACATCTTGCTCTAGAGAAACCACTTTGAATATTCCTGGAGTTTCACATTTACCATTAAACTGAGGGAAGCAGGAACATTTGAAAAAAGTAATTGCTGATAATACTGGCTGGCATGGCCACATACGTCTCAATCACTGTGCAGTGAGCTGGGGGAGATCACCCAGCAGTCAACTAAACATAACGCATATGAAGTCTTTAAGTAATGTAAGAAAAGTAATAAATTTAAAAATATCAGCACATGAAGGGACATGTATTTAATGGCAGAAGAAAGTGCTGAAAGAGTTAGAAGTAGTCTCCTCTGGCAGATTTTGCAGGAGCTTGAAATTGTTGCTTTTCATTCATAATAAACTTTTCCTTGTGATTTAAATATTTTCACAACCATATGATAAAAATAAATTTTTAATATCTATCTGTAGATTTAGCTCTGACTGTCCCAGCCAAGGACAGGGACATACCCTAGTCTGAGACATGTTCCTTGGCCTTCTTTGAGAAGCAGTTTCTTCAAAATTTTAGCAATCAGCAGCACAGCCACTGCCTCTGGTGCTTGTATCCACTTTCCTCATTTCTTAGACTGAACCTGAAGGTAGATTCTGGCAGTGTAATGCAATGATACCAGTTAAGCCCTATACAATGCATCTTTCCTATATCACAAATTACAAATTGATATAAATATTTCACGTATCTTGATAGAGCCAACGTAAAATGAAGAGAAAAGGAAATTAGACGTACCCCATTAAAAATCATTATATGACTATTCTGTTTTGTATTTCTTTCTTAAATATTTTACGTCTTATTTCCTCTGAAACCTGATGAGGAAAGGCAAGATGAGAATAGAAACATTTTTCAAAATTCCATTCTCTTAAGAGTAATTAAAATAAATAAAATGCCATGGCTTTTGTATTTTATTGCCCATATAAATAGGAAATCTTCCTCTTGAATCAATTTAAGTAGAACATCAAATATCAGATAAACATACAAAACAAGACCATTAGAGTTCTACTAATTAAATCAATACATGTCTAAACAAAATACTTTTTCCTTAAGAAATGAACCCATAATCCCAGATGGCAAATAGCCTCACTGGACAAGAAATTCCTCACTGAAAGCCTAACAATAGCTCTTCTATTTTGCCCTTAGTGAACAAGTCAGACTGATACTCTATATTTTATCTCTACTTATAACTTTTAAATGCTGGCATATACTACATGGAACAAATACAGCATTACAAGATGAAATACTACCAAGTGAAGTAACAAAACAAGCTGGAGGGTTTTACTTGTGTTGGGAAATTTAAATTAACCAGATAGCTACCTTTTATAATCAGACATTCATCAGTTTTTCAAGACATTAATTTCTGCCCAGGAAATAGATCCCAAGAAACCAAGTTAACCTTTAAGTAGTACTAGTAATCACGGTATGAATCATATTATGGAAACTCAAAAACCCCTGTGAAGAAGGCAAATTTCTGAGGTCCTAGGAAACTAATTGTTGTTTTCTTCAACACTCACATTCCTCCTTATCGCCCCAGCCAACTTGGGGGCTGTTTTTCTTATCTGGAGCTCAAAGTGCCTAACAAATCCCTGAGAGGTTTTCATCTTAGGTTAAGATGAGACACAGGACAAGCTCAGTGACACTGAGCTTAATTTAGGGTCAATCCTATACAGGTGAGCTGTAGGAAGATGTTTAACACCACAGTGACATAGCTGAAGGGACAGGGCAGTTACCACTCCAAAGCAGGTTGGAGAACACAGCTTTCAGACTCAGCTCTGCAGATGGCTCCTGTTCCAAGAACCTCAGGAGGTTACTTTGGCTACAAACACTTCCTTAAGCCTCCCCCACCCCAAGGCTTGGGTCTCCATGCAGCAGACCTGCTCTACTCCAGAGTGACCCCAGAGTGAGGAGTGGGGAGAAGTTGAAGCCAGGCTGAGAGCCACTTTGGGCTTGCAGAGCCCTGAGACTTATGTGACTTGTGTGAGTGTCAGTCTCTCAGACCTGTTGCCATGGGACAGTTTGACAGTTCCAATTCTTTTTTTTGAGAAGGAGCCTCAAGCTATCCCCCTGGGTAGAGTGCCATGGCATCACAGCTCATAGCAACCTCCAACTCCTGGGCTCAAGTGAGTCTCTTGCCTCCGCCTCCCAAGCAGCTGGGACCACAGGCGCCCGCCACAACGCCGGCCATTTTTTTTTGGTTGCAGCCATCATTGTTGTTTGGCGGGCCCGGGCTGGGGATTCAAATCTGCCACCTTAGGTGTACGTGGCTGGTGCCTTAGCCAATTGAGCCACAGGCGCCGAGCCAACAGTTCCAATTCTTAAATTCAAGATTCACATCATGTTGGATAATCTTGGATTAGTGCCAACTGAAAAGATGTTTCAATTACCTGTGAGTACAGGCAGGGGCATCCAACCTTTTGGCTTTTCTGCCACACATTGAAAGAATAAGAGTTGTGTTGGGCTACAGAGTAAATACATACATAAACACTAATGAACGCTAAAGAGTTAAAATAAAATAGGTCCGTGCATACTTTTCGTTTTTGCAATATCATGATATCCAACACCACAGAGAAGCAAAACAGTCCTCAAATAATCTGCGTGTATCCCACAGGCCACAGGCTGGACACCCCTGATAGAGGGAAGAGCTTGGCCAAATCCTCCCTTTACCAGCTTGATGAACCTGGGAACGTTACTGAGGTTCTTAACTTTCTCATTTGTAAATTACGGATGATGATAAACACCTAGAAACACTGTGATTCAAACAGTAGCAGCTTCACTATCAAGCATGACCAGAAAAGGCATTTATTCAATCCAAAAATCTCCTGTAAGTGGAGAACCAAGAATACAGATACGCTCATGCCTTACATATTTTGTTTTTAACTTAAAACACAGAAATATACCACCATCTGCCAACTTGACATAGGGCCAGGGACCTCCTTTGAGAAAGAGTCTGCCAATCAGAACGGCACCGTGCCGTTTTGGTAAAAACAATACCCATAACACATCATCCAGGAGCTCCAGTGTGGGATTTTATAGAGGAAATAAAAATTGTGGACATATGCAAAGCCACCTGAACACGCACCTTCTCTAGTTTATTGTACTTTTATTAACCTCATACAGAGCTAATCTAATTGTATGGCTATGATAAATGTGTTTATGATAAATGTAGTTTTTTTTCAAAGCACTCTTTTACTCATATTCCACAAGCTTATATGTTACTCACGTTACATCATTTTGACCCAGATAAAAGTGACACCAACATAATGAATCTTATCTAGAATTCAGGTCGACGAGGGAGGGCCAGAATACACGACAGAGCGCCCTGGTGTGGCAGGCACCAGGCAGCCCAGTGAGCTAGCTCAGCAAAAGCCAGCACAGCGGTTTTCTCCAGCATGTATTGCAGAGGAAGTTATTGTGTTGACTCTGTCTTCCCTGTGCCTAGCACAGTGCCTGGATATGTGCAAGTCCTTATAATTATGGGTGTTCCTGTTATAGGAATCCGGTGTCCATCTTGGGCCACAGTGTGAGGTTCTGAAGTCTAACAAGGAAACTGTCACAGAGAGTGGGAGATGGCAGAAGAAGAGCATCCTCCTCCACGGCTCACCTGTTGTTGCCTGCCCTAATCCCTACTCCCTGAACAAGCTATAGACTAGGTTCTGGAAACACCTACTTTTCCAATGCACTCTTCTCAAGCCTTTCTTCCTCCTTCTTCTGCCGAGCTTTGTGCTTCTTGACTCGGGTTTCCCACAAGGCTCTGATGACAGAAATGTCAAACACGACCACTTTATGCCCCATTGTGAGAGCATGAAATTACCTGTTTAAAAAATATGTGTGTCAGCTTCAAACACATACAGAAAGGAACAGTTTTAACATGCACTTTGAAGTGAAATACAAAAAAATCTCCTGGCTTAAGGAATGATATTCCACCATACTACATCCAGGCTGGCAGTCTGCTAACGTTCTTAGGGTCTGACAGTACTAGGTCTAAGTCTGAGCTCAACACTCACGCTGGGGTTATCTCTAGAACGTCAGGCTTGTCTCCCTAACAGTCAGCTGAACTCTGGGTTTACAAAGCTCCTGGGCATTCCTCAAGCCTCGTGGGTCCACATTCCATTGAGTCTACCAACTATGCATCTAATCTTCCCCAGAGGTTGTAACAGACTCAAGGGCAATCAGATAAACTAATCATGACACACACACACACACACACACACACACACACACACACACATTCTCTTTCCTTCTCTCTCCAAAAGAATATAACTTCTTAGTTGTGTTTAAACCTCAATAAAAATAAGAGTTCACGCAGGTTATGATTACTTTTCTAGTTAATTGAGAATGGTCAAGAAAAGTACCCCTTCATTTGATAAAATTTTTTCTAAATATATTTGAGTGTTCTTTCTTTCCTTTCAGTACAGGACAAGAGGAACGTAAGTCTGATTTCCTTCAACTACTGGTTGTGTGACACTTTGAATTCTGAGTTCATTTCTTATCCTCTGGTAACCATTTACTTTCCCATATTCAAATCACTGCACCATGTACTCTGTTTGGGTTTATACCTGTAATTAGTGGGAGAGACAGGGTAGAGTGTGCCTACCTCATCTAACCCAGAATCAGAAATTTCTGGGTTTAATTCTTCTTTTACCTTTCCTTACTCTGTTATTTTCAGCTCAGGAGCACCTACCCTGCAAAGGTATTAAGGCTTTGGCTTTTGACATAAGTGTCTCCATAAAGGAATGCCGAAAACAAAAACAAAAGATCAATACAAAAGCCTAAAACCCAAAGATCAATAGCTAAGTATAGCCAGATTATAGCCAATACTGGAGGAAAATTAAAAATAAAAATTGTCAGCTTAATTTCTTGAGGGAAATCTGGGCAAAGAACCCAAGTCTACACATGAAAGTAAACCAAGAAGCCAAAGTAAAGTGAACTGTACTTGAACCTTGTGGAGCTCAAGTGCACCTGGTCAGCCAGAGTAACTGAAGCTGGAAGAACTGCTCACTACCCAAAGGATGTACGCACTCTAGGTCAACCAGACATAGCTCAGATTCTTTCATTTCCTTGTTGAGGTTCTTTCATTTTCTCAGGCCATTCTCTTAGGCCTTGAGAAGTAACCAGATCTGTACATTAACCATCCCTGCATTAAAAAATACCATGGTTTATTAAATTCATTTAGGGTAGCTCAAGTGGCTAAGGCGCCAGCCACACACACCTGAGGTGGTGGGTTCAAATCAAGCCCGGGCCCGCCAAACAACAATGATGGCTGCAACCAAAAAATAGCAGGCGTTGTGGTGGGCGCCTGTGGTCCCAGCTACTTGGGAGGCGAAGGCAGGAGACTTGCTTGAGCCCAGGAGTTGGAGGTTGCTGTGAGCTGTGATGCCATAGCACTCTACCCAGGGGGACAGCTTGAGGCTCTGTCTCCAAAAAAAAAAAATAATAATAATAATAAATTCATTTAGGGAAATGTAATTCAAGTTTCTATCTTATGGAATGGTCTCTTCTTAATTGTTGCCTTTGTGTTCTAAATATTTGATCATGTCAACAAAAATGACTTAATCATCTTTGATAAGTTCCAGGAACATATGAAATTTAATTACCAAAGGCCTTGATATATTTTTACTTATTCTTTTTCCTTGATACATTTTCAAATAGTTATAAATTATTATTACCCTTAGCATTTTGGTGGGGAAGTATATCCTTCGTCTCTCATCTAACCACATTCAGCATTTTCCCTGTGTTTTATAAAGCCAAGAAGGAAGTTCTGTTCTACCACCTCCTTTGAATTAAGGGGGCTTTGAATGTGCCAAATTTAAATCAAGGTCTTGCTCATAAAATGAAGTTCTATTTGCAAATGTGAACAATGAAAACTGGAGACTTTAAGAACAGTAGGTGTTGACCACATTTGCTAGAGAAATGCGTATAATATCCAGGGGTCCTTGAGTAGTAAGAAACACAAGCTCCCAAGAGCCAGGTCCAGCCCAGTACCTGGCATCTTGTACAGAACAGGGTTGAGTGCAGAGACCTCTCTAGACAACTGGACAAATTTGACCTTAACCCACGAGGTAGTAGTTCCATTGTGAGTGCTTGGGAAAGAGGTTTTCTAGCGAGAGCCCATGAGTCAGTCCAGGGTAGGCAGAGAACCTCTATCCAGTAGTAAAGCCACATTGGGGAACACAGAAAGGCAGATGTTAGTGACAGATGCAGGTGCCAGTCCCTCAGCAACTTTACAAAGCTTTGCAAATTCAGGCATCACCTGTGGCTCAAAGGAATAGGGTACCAGCCCCATATACCAGAGGTGGTGGGTTCAAACCTGCCCCAGTCAAACACTGCAAAAAAAAAAAAAAAAAGCTTTGCAAATGAACAAAGCTAATCTTTTCTTTGTGGAATGAACTCTAGCCAACACAATCTTTCAGGTAAATACATAAAATGTAATCTCTCTAGCATTAACTTTCTCCAGCACTATAGAATTGTCCCCATGATATACTACACTAAAACAGAAAAGGAAAAAATTAACCTCTATCGGACCATTGCGGGAGCCCCTCAATACAAATAAGCAATAACATCTCAGAGGAAATTTTACAATCAAATAGACTTTCCCACACAGAGCAAAGCTTTAGCCTGGGCCCTTACTGAATCTGGCCACAAAGAGTCATGATTTTAAGATGGCATCTAATTCCAGTTCCCAAGCTGTGGACCTGGATTTGTGTTTTTATTGTAAAAACAAGCCTCCCTAGATTTGAGCTACATTGTCCATGGTAACAGATCATCTTCTAGAGAAGAAAACACCTAAGACCATGAGGCACAAGCAAAATAGCAGCATTCTTCACTGAAAGGAAAGGACTCTGGGGCACAGAGTGGCTCAGACACATTGTTCTTCAGTCCAGAACTGCCCAGGACTTACAGTGCTACAGCTCCTGCATGATAACGTTAAACCATCACAGCCTCTCCAAGGTTAGGTTCACAGAGGAAAGGAAAATACCACCTACAAAAACCTTTTGCATCAGTGCAGGGGTCAGCAAACTTTTTCTATAAAGGAAAAGATAGTAAATATTCCCGGCTTCACACGTTAATAGGCAATATAGAAGATAATTCATAGGAATTTACACAATAAAAGAGAAAATTCCTGGTCTGCCCCTCCTCACTTGCCTCGAGTGGGCCATCCTGAGTGATGAGAGTGTGTCATGCCCAGTTGCCACCTGCTGGATATGTTCTCAGGGCAAGAGTGACTAGCCAAAGAAAGGAAAAGCTGGCAGAGCAGAAGGGTAGGGCCAAGGATGGCAGGGAGAGCCTGCTGTCATCAGTCTCACTCTCTGCCCCAGTGACACCCAGATAGATGCCTATGTGTCCTTCTCTCATCTAGGTATCTCAAGATAACTGGCAGGAGGCAAGGTGATCTGCTAAGTCACCACATCTTGAGTTGAGATTCCTCTGCTTGATGTCCAACAGCTGCTAATAATAGAGACTCCAATGTGTAGATGGCAACCAGTGTGGGCCCTGGCCTACAGCAAGATACAACTGGCCAGGTAGCTAGGCACTGAAAGGAGAGCCGAGACAGAAGGGGATACTTGGGCCCCAGCCATTCCAGCAGTGCCCACGTGCCATACAAGACAGATGACAGGCCTCTGGAGTATAGTTTGCTTATCCTAGCTTTAGCAAACAATAAGACATAAAATATTTTGCTTTGGTGGATATGATGGGTTAAACTATACCCAAAAACTCCTTCACATTTTTCCCTTTAAAAAGGTGAAGATTAGGCTTGGCGCCTATAGCTCAGTGGCTAGGGCACCAGCCACATACACTGGAGCTGGCGGTTTTGAACCCAGCCTGGGCCTGCCAAATAACACTGACAACTGCAACAAAAATATAGCCAGGCACTGTGGCGGGCACCTGTAGTCCCAGCTACTTGGGAGGCTGAGGCAAGAGAATCGCTTAAGCCCAAGAGTTGGAGGTTGCTGTGAGCTATAATGCCACAGCACTCTAACAAGGATGACATGGTGAGACTCTGTCTCAAAAAAAAAAAAAAAAAAGAAAGAAAGAAAAAGGTGAAGATTAATTCCTTACCCCCTGAGGTGGGCTAGACTCAGTAACTCACCTCTAATGAATACAATGTGGTGAAAGTGATGGTATGTGACTTCTAAGACCAGGTCTAAATAAGGTATTGTTCACTCTCTCCTGGATCATTCACTCTGGGGGAGGATAGCTGCCATGTCATGAGAATGCTCAAGCAGCCTTGTGGAGAAATTTCATGAGGAAAGGAACTCAGGCCTCCTGCCCATAGCCATGAGAGTGGACTGCCTTAAAAACAGAGCCTTGAACCCCAATCAAGACTTCAGATGAGTACAGCCCCAGCCAACATCTTGACTTTAACCTCATGAGACACTCTGATACAGAAACACTCATCTAAGCTGCCTCAATTTCTGACTCTGAGAAATTGTGAGATAATAAAATGCTATTTTAAGCTGATACTTTTAAGAGGTAATTTGCTATACAGCAATAAATAACCGAAACAGAAGACAATGAAATAAGAGGCACTTATAAAAATCAGTCTTAACTTACAGTGACATCTGGTGTCCTTATCTAGCTGCTACCTTGACATGTTCACTTGGATGTCTCATACATATCTCAAAGAAACATGATGACCTCCAAACTTATTCCTTTAGAATCCATCTTTCCCTGGGCCTCAGGACTGCATCCCTGTCTGCAGGTCACTCCTTTTCTATTTCCTTACTCTGCCCACCTACTGTGTAGATATGCACATGTACACACTTACACACACACACTCACATACACACATTCATCTGCCCGTCTAATTATCTATCACCTAGGTCTTAAAGGACATGCACTTCTCAGCACCAACTAGTGTCACATCTTGCCTCAGTTGTACGAAAGTCTCCTTATTTGTCTCCTGGCTTCCCACTCACTCACATCCAATTCACTTTCCACTCAACAGTGAGAGTCATTTTCCAACAAACCTAGATCATGCTGCCACAGGGCACAATTGCTCCCCAGACTTAGCTTTGTAATGATAGTGAGATCTCAGCTGTCCACAGGGGCAATGAGCCCCTGGCATGATCTGTCCTCAGTCTGATCTGTCCCCCTCCTGTCTCACTCTGCCGCTCTCCTCCTCACTGCGTTTTTACCTTGTGCTTCTTCCCACTCAGAGCTCAGTCCATGCTGCCCCTAAATCTAGAGCACTCTTCCTCATTCACATGGCTTCTCCGGCCCCTCTGCAGCCTCTGAACTCAGCTTAAATGTTTTTGCCTCAGTCTGGCCTTCCGAGGCTCTCCCTCCAAAGTGGGTTCTCTCGTTACTTTTTCTCTCTACTGATTATTTACATTACAGCATTTAATGGAAGTTAAATATATGATTGCCTAATTATATTTTATATGTCCATGAATAGAGCCACATTTTTACTGACAGGAATAGCTACTGGGAAGTTCCCAGAAGCCTGGCCCCCATCAACTCAGCAGCCACCAGCCACTGAGCAGGTCACATAGTAGCAAACGCAGTGCCTATCACCTCGCACAAGCTCCCGCACAGAGAGGCATGCCACAGCCATCAAATGAGGAGGTTTGAGTCCTGCAAGGGCTGCAGATACCAGGCTGCTGCTTATGAACCTCAATACACCATTTTATTTAGTGTGTGTTTCTGTTTTTCAATTCCTAGGAGTCCTAAATAACTAAATTTATGGGCAACTAAATGCAGAAAAATTAAGGTCTTAGCCATGGCTCCCAATTCCCAGTCTAGAGGGGAGAATATAGGTAGAAAGGGCTATATCTCAGCACAGCATGTTAACTAGACAACAGAGGCTAAGCCAACCGCTGTGAGGGGCAGAGGAGAGTCCCGCAGCAATGGTGAGGAAGGGAAATAAATGGTCATGCTTGTGGGTTTGGCTGGATAACTTCTGTGCCCTTCTCCCCCACACAGCTATATCAGAATCACTTTACAGAACCATCCACTCTCCTGAGCCAGAGGGTATGACTGGAAAATCCTGCCCCCTGGGACCAGAACACTAGTCTCCACTCAGAAGTCATATGCCAGGGAGAAGGGGGGGGCTTTATGCTGACCTAGTCATCTCCCTCCTTGTCAAATGACAGCCTGGACTGAGAGGCAGGAGGTGTAGAGTGGGTGCAGGGCTTCCATCTCAGAGCATCTCATGAGAAGGATCTGGAGGAGTCCAGGAATAGGTGCTCTTCTGAAGGTGGGGAGAGGTGGAGCTGGTGCCAGGGGGCACCTGGACCAACCATGAGGATAAAGGCCAGGTTCCCTCCTTCCCTTCGACCCCCCAAGACCCTCTTTCCCTTGGGCTGCCCAGTTCCAGGCCTTCCACAGCATGCTTCCAGGTGTGTCCTCACTGTGAGCACCTCTATCATCAGCCTTGCCACATTCAAGAGAACTGTTACCAATGTAATTGCTAGAGACACCAAAATGGGACACTAAAACGACAGCCAAGCAGCTTTGGTAACCGAAATTCCATTCTGTCCTCAAATAAGGCCACTGCCTGATCCCCAGAGTTGGGATTAAGGTGTGAGACTTCTGATAGAAATAGTCAGGTAAGGGTGGGGCATCGTGGCTCACACCTATAATCCTAGCATTCTGGGACTTGGAGGAGGGAAGATTACTTGAAGCCAAGAGTTTGAGACCAGCCTGGGCAAAACCAAGACCCTGCACAGAGAGGGGTGCCATGGCCATCTATTTTTTTCTACAAAGAGTAGAAAAATTAGCTGGGCATGGTGGCAGGTGCCTGTAGTCTCAGCTACTCAGAAGGCTGAACCAGGAGGATTGTTTGAGCCCAGGAGTTTGAGGCTACAATAAGCTATGATGATGTCACTGAGCTCTATCCTGGGCAAAAGAGTGAGACCCTGTCTTAAAATAAAAAGAGAAATGGTGGGGTTGGTATGGGCGACATATTTGAGTCAGGTTAGTATAGACAGCCAAATTCTGAATTAAATATGTGCCACATGATTCGTTTCCCTGAAGACACCTGATTATTTTTATGATAATTTGTTAAGCTAGAAAATCTAGGCTGGGAGATAGAAGGTCCAGATAGGATTAAGAGGACCACATCAGAGCCAGCCTTCCCTGGGCTGGAGCCCTGCCTACTGGCTTACTGTCCCTGAGAACGTGGCCTAACCTCTCTAAACCCCAGTGTTCTCCTGTGGACACAATATTAGAACACCAAGCTCGCGGGGTTAGCAAAAGGGGTTACTTGTGATCATTTGTACCCAATGCTTAGTACCTGCCATCTAGCAAGACTCAAAAAATGTCAATTATTTTAAAGAAAAAAAGAGAAATTAAGACAAGGTCATTGTCACCAATTACATCCAGGATAAGATAAAAACAAGAGGTACGTTGAGCGTCTTAGGGCTTTTCTCCACCCTGCATGGTTAGCAGAGGGTCTCTGGAAGAATAATAGTGAAACCCCCAGTTCCTGAATTCTGGGGGAGCTTAATCCAACAGAAAAGCCCCCAGCAAGGCTAAGCCACTTAAAGCCATTCAACTCTCTGGGTCTCCAATCACTTTCCACCCTCGGCTCCACCCCCACCCCACCTCCGCTCCGCCTACCCCCAACCCCACGCCAGGGGGGCAAGACTCTTTTCCAAGTTACTCATACTTTTCAGGGCACCGGAGGATACAAAAACAAAGTTGATTTATCTCCCCTGGACAGTGCTCTGGACCAGAAAAGCTCTGGGCTAAGCCGTGGCCCCAAGGCAGTTCGCAGGAGGAGCCCGCTCAGCAGGCTCAGGAGTCCCCAAAGGGAGGGAACGCTCCCTCCCTCCAGCGTGTTCCCCCTTTCCCCGGCTCAGTTGTAGTCCTTGGCCTGAGACCGAGATCTAGGCGTGGTCCTCAGCCCCCTTAGGGACGCTGAGCCTGGGTTGGTTCGAGGCCACCACAGCCCAGGGTCGCACATAAACAAGCGGAGCGCGCCCCGGCCCTCCCCTCTCCCGCAGTCCCTCGCGCCCTCCGGGAAGGCCACCGCGACCACCACCCTTACCGCCACCTCCCCGGAGCCGCACCTAATCCGCTCGAGGCTGTTTACACCGCAGAGCGGCCGGAAGAGCCCGCGCGGCGGAGCCTGGGGTGCCGGTGCGCTAACAAGCTATATTTGTAAGCGGACAACCTGATCTGGAGGGCATGCGCTGATAATCTATCTATTCTATGTGACTCAGCCCAGCCTGAGACAAAACAGATTTTTTAGGGGAGGATTTGGCACGGAGCAGACCGCAGCCGGCCAGCTTGAGCCCTGGAACCGGGACTAGTGCACGTCTGCCACACACGCTGGACCCTTTCACATTGGAAATCCTGAAGCGTGTGAATAAAACGGGGCCAGAGCGGGGAACGGGCCGTGCTCTCAGCACCGTCAACTGGGAACCCGACCAGGAGGATTCCAGCGCCGTATGAGCAGGGGAATGTAAGTTTTTACAATGTTGGAAGCAACGGACGTCGGAGGTCCCAATTTCATGCTTATATGTGTTTCTAATTTCCTGAAATGTATGTGAGTTTAGGTTATCTTTAGAGAATTTAACCAGCTGGACAGAGACGTTCTGTGAATAGCCAACATTGTCAATTTGACGGTAATCAGTAATCACGCCCCGCGTGACACCCAGGCGTCCTCCCAACCCCTGCCTGCCCTTTCATGGCAACAGCTCTTCATATACCTAAGCCCTATAACTTAGAAATACCTTTTATCTAATATATACAAATAAAGATAAGTGCCAAAATTATTTTTAATTTTTAAATGTTCCATATTTTCTATATGGAACATTTTCTATGTTTTGACGTTTATAATTCAGTTATTTAAATTTGTATGCTAAGTTGTTAATGGGGCACAATAAATCTTTTGTTGTTTGTTGTTGAAGCATAAAATAATTTGTATTTGTAAATGTCCAGCATGGAATTTAGGTATCGTTTTTTTTTACAGTTGATGAGTATAAAATTGAATTTAATAATTTAAATACATTACCTTATTCATGACAAGACAATCATGCTAATGATTATAGTGTTAATAGTATGTTAGCAAAGAAACTCCACAAAAAGAGATACAGGTAGGTGGAGGTTACCAAATTAGTTTTAACTCACTATAAATCCATGTAATAGTCATACGGCATGAATGACAAATCCATTTTTATTTGGACTTATGTCCAATATGTAGATTAACGTCCAATATTAAGTTATGTATTAGAGAAAACATTTGTTGCTCTGGCCAAGCACTATTCACCTTTGCTATTGATCTTTGTATGTCTTGGCACAAACATAAAAATGACATATCATGTGGACAGGTATCGAATGGACACAGATTTCTACTACATTCACCTCTACCATACCTGGGTCGCTTCACATGAAAATTCTTCCACATTCTTTTTCAAACATTATTATAATATTAGCAAGATTGTTTTGTGGGTTTTTTTAGGTGTATGCCAAGCTGAGACAGGATTTTATTATTATTTCCGATTGTTAATGAGAGTATATACATTTTGGTTACATAGTTTATTTTTTGTGTGGATAAAGTCAGAATCATAGATATATCCTTGTCCCAAAAAGTGTGCAACATACCCAAACAGCATACCCATTGGATGGGACTTTACCCATCCTTTTCTCCCTCTACCTGACTATCACTGAGTTTTGCTTCCATCTGAACTTACAGGTGTTGATCAACTAGTGGCAGTTTAGTATTAAGTACATGTGGTATTTGTTTTTCCATTCTTGTGATACTTCACTTAGAAGAATGGTCTCCAAATCTATCCAGGTTTTTACAAAAGATACTAGATCTCCATCTTTTTAATGGCTGAATAATATTCCACGTACACACACACCACATTTTATGAATCCACTCATGCATTGGTAGGCACTTGGGTTGTTTCCACATCTTTGTGATTGTGACATGTGCTGCTAACATTGGAGTGCAGGTGTCTTTATGACAAAATGACTTTTTTCCTTTGGGTAGATACCTCATAGTGCACTTATAGGATCAAATGGTAGGTCCACTTTAGTTCTTTGAGCAATCTCTTTATTACTTTACAAACAAATTATACGCGTTTGCAGTCCCACCAACAGCCTATGAGTATTCCTTTCTCTCTGCCAGCATCTGTTGCTCTGGGACTTTACAACGGGAGCCCTTCTCCCTGGGTTATCACACTGTGGTACCTCAATGTGGTGTTGATTATGCACTTCCCTGATGACTAGGGACCATGAACATCATCAGCCCTTTGTCAATCACCACCAACTCTGACCCCACCATTGGTATTCAACCATTACAGGAAGTACATGAAATAAAGTGTATTGGTCATTAAGACCAGATTTAGAGTCACAGAGATCCAGGATGAATCCTGTGTGATCTTCAGCAGGTTAATGAATCTCTTTGATTCTCAATTTTTTCATCTTTAAAGTGGGGTGGGGAGAATGACTAGTCAAGCTAAAATGAACCAACTCATGTAATGTCTGAACTACCAATGGTGATTATTAAGTATGTACTCTATATTTTTTTTGTACTCCATATTTTTAATTTTTTTTTTTTTTTGAGACAGAGCCTCAAGCTGTCACCCTGGGTAGAGTGCCATGGCATCACAACTCACAGCAACCTCCAACTCCTGGGCTCAAGCGAGTCTCCTGCCTTCACCTCCCAAGTAGCTGGGACCACAGGTGCCCGCCACAATGCCTGGCTATTTTTTGGTTGTAGCCATCATTGTTTGGCGGGCCCAGGCTGCATTCAAACCCGCCACCTTAGGTGTATGTGGCTGGCGCCTTAGCCACTTGAGCCACAGGTGCCGAGCCTATTTTTAATATTTTAATCATGCTAAACATAAAACCATGGTAAACATAAAATAATATTTCTTTTTTCGATACTTGACTTGAACACAAAGAAAGTAAACACAGTGACTACCTGAACCAAAAGTAAATGTCTTAGGTGGATGGTTGAAAATATTTGGAAAATATACCAGTCTAATATAGCTTATCTATCTCTCTGGCTCAGGAACTACTTCCAAACTAAACAAAGTAAATAAAATTCATTGTAGTTTAAACCTCATTACTTTAATAAATAAAATGAGAATATACTTTAGGGCCTAAGACCATTTTTAGGGACATTTCTTCTCCAAATCACCAAATTTGTTTTGTTTTATAGACTTTCAACTTTGACAATAACTTGAGCTAGCAATGTGTAAATTTTAAAGCTAAAAGAACTTTTTCTGGAAAACGTGACATAAAAGTATGAGTTCCTCTATACAAGTACAGATAAATACTGTGTCTAGATACTTGTGGGCGATTTCTTTTTTCTTTTTTTTTGAGAAAGAATCTCACTTTGTCACCTTGGTAGAGTGCCATGGCATCGTAGTTCACAGCAACCTCAAACTCCTGGGCTCAAGCGATCCTTTTCCTTCATCCTCCCAAGTAGCTGGGACTATTGGTACCCACCAAAACACCCGGCTATTTTTAGAGAGGTGGGGGGTCTCAGTCTTGCTCAGGCTGGTTTCCAACTCGTGAGCACAAGCTATCTGCCTGCCTCAGCCTTCCAGAGTGCTAGGATTATAGGCGTGAGTCACGGTGCCCAGCCCATCAATTCTTTTGAAATGCTCCAGTAAAAAGTGAAAAAAGACAAAAGTGTACTTTGGAAGAATAGCTTTCAACAGGGACAAACCAATGGAGAGGAGGGGTGTCAGACACTGTGAAATTCTCCCAAAATATACTTTTACTTTTGACTTTGGGGATTTGGTGAAGAAATGTCTCTAAAAATGGTTCTAGGGCCTAAATCTTATTCTCATTTTATTTGTTAAAATAATGAAATTCAAACTGCAATGAAGTTTATTTACTTTGTTTAGTTTGAAAATAGTCCCTAAGCCACAGAGGTAAACTATGTTAGACCTTCACATTCTCCAAATAGTTTCACCCTTCCACCCAGGCCATTTCCTTAGACATTTCCCTTTGGTTTAGAAAGTCTTTACTGTCTTAATGCTCAAGTAAAGTACCTAAAAAAGAAAGTTTATTTTATGTTTACCATGATTAAAATATTAATATATGGATTGGATACTTAACAATCACTATTGGTAGGTCAGATATTACAATGATGGTTCAAGCATAAAATTTCATTCTGGCCAAACAATGGTCATTTTTCTCCTACTTCCCAAATGAAAAAACTGAGACTCAAAGAGATTTATTAACCTGCTAAAGATCATGCAGGATTCCAGTACGGCATGCAAATAATCTTCTCCCACTCTGTAGATTGCCGTTTGCTTTATGGATTGTGTCCTTGGCTGTTCAAAAACTTTTAAACTTGATCAGGTCCCATTTATTTATTTTTGTTGTTGCTGTGATTACCAATGGGGTCTTCATCATAAATTCCCTCCCTAGTTGATATCTTGAAGGGAATCCCACAATTTATTCTAGGATGTTTATAGTTTTATGCCTTAGGTTTAAATCTTATACATCATGAGTCAATTTCTATGAGTGGTAAATTTGCTTTGTCAGAGATCATATAGCCATATAAGGATGGTTTCATCTCTAGATTCTCTGTTCTAATTGTTAACATCTATTAATTGTTGACACTTATAATTAAATTAGTTAAAATTATATGCTGAGTTATTAATGGGGGATAATAAATCTTTGTGACTATATTAAACCATATCTTTAAATTGTTAGATGTGCTATCTTATAACTTAGGATAATGTTTTTAGATTATTTTTCTCTTTGGATAAATAATGTATGTTACCTACTTACTAGGTCAGGCATCCTCAAACTACGGCCTGCCTAGGACATTTATCTGGCCCGCCAGGTGTTTTTGCCGCTGCGGCCTGTCCTGCTTAGCAGCTGACTCATCCCAGGGCCCGCAGTCCGGCCCTCCAATGGTCTGAGGGACAGTGAACTGGCCTCCCGTTTAAAAAGTTTGAGGACCCTGTACTAGATAGTGTTTAGTTTGGTTTGTGTTTGGTTTTGTTTTGTTTCTTGGTTTTGTTTTTTTTTTTGAGACGGCGCCTCAAGCTATCCCCCTGGTTAGAGTGCCATGGCATCACAGCTCATAGCAACCTCCAACTCCTGGGCTCAAGCGAGTCTCCTGCCTCCGTCTCCCAAGTAGCTGGGACCACAGGCGCCCTACACAACACCTGGCTATTTTTTGGTTGCAGCCATCATTGTTGTTTGGGGG
>CAUYQV010015344.1:0-36381 GCA_963574575.1 Galagoides demidoff | reverse complement strand
GACCAGCCTGAGCAAGAGCAAGATCCCCTTGCTACTAAAGATAGAAAAAAAATTTAGCCTGGCAAGGTGGCATATGCCTATAGTCCCAGGTGGTTGGAAGACTGAGGCAAGAGGATTGCTTGTGCCCAAGAGTTTGAGGTTGCTGTGAGCTGACCATGGTACTCTACCAAAAGCAACAGTGAGACTCTTATTTAAATAAATTAACAAACAAACAAATGTAAATTGTGGGTGTTGAAATAAATTAATAACATCTGATGAGACTATTATTCCTGAATATAAATGTTTTGTCATGTCTCCAATTTTTTAAATCATTATCAAAAGAATTGTTTCCAGTGGTGCCCATAGCTCAGTGGGTAGGGTGCCAGCCAAATACACGGAGGCTGGCTGGTTCAAACCTGGCCGGGGCCAGCTAAACAACAATGACAACAACATAAAAAAAATAGCTGGGTGTTGTGGCGGGCGCCTGTAGTCTCAGCTACTTAGGAGGCTGAGGCAAGAGAATCACTTAAGCCCAACAGTTTGAGGTTACTGTGAGCTATGACGCCAAGACACTCTACCCAGGGAGACAGCTTGAGACTATCTCAAAAAAAAAAATCAAGAGTGTTTCCTTAAAAATAAGGATTAGCAAAAAATTAAAAAAGGATTAGTAGTATGTATAATCACCAACTATATGGATTGTACCTAAATTATACTACAAATTAAAGTCATAGTTATCAAAGATAGAGAAAATTACACATATCTTTGTTGAGTTTATTACTCCAAATTCTTACCGTAAGATAATGGATTCAGTATGGAATTAAGGAAAGCCCTAAGCAGTGCTCACGGCATGGTTTACTGATCTATTTTCTTTTTGTAAGCCATGTAAAATTAGATGTTATGGTCAAATTGAGAAAGACACATTACTTTTGGGTTGTTTAGTTTTAGGGGGCTTTTTGTTGTCTTTTGTTGGGGTTTCTGTTTTTAGAGACAAGAGTCCCACTCTGTTGCCCAGGCTGGAGTGCAGGGGCTCAGTTGCAGCTCACTGCAGACTTGAACTCCTGGGCTCAAGTCATCTTCCCATCTCAGCCTCCCAAGTAGCTGGTACTACAGGCTTCAGCCACCAGGCCCAACCATATGAACATTTTTCGTAAGTACACAGATACCATGCTGATAAGGTGGCAAATTGATTTTAGGATTCCTAGAGAAAACAACAACAACATATAACAATAGTGATAAAATCATTCATTCCCTTTGATATCTGGTATCAGTCAGATATTGCTACTGAATAAACTATCTCCAAACTACCAGTAAGTGACATGCAACCACAAGAAGTATTTATCACTACACTCCCAGGTCTGCAGCTCAGCAGGATGGCTCTCCTTCCAGCTATGGGTCTTCTGGTCAGCAGGGGCAGCTCTGCTCTAAATGTCCCTTTGCTAACAGTGACAAAAGCACAAGAGCAAATGCAGCCACACAGGCTCCTTCCAGGCCTTCACATTGCATCCTATCCGCTGCCATCCCATTGCTCAAAGAAAATCACATGGTCACAGAGGCAAGAGGCAGGGAAGAGGCCTGGCTCACCCTGAGGCCATGCCAGGGGTTCTGGTGCATAATTTTGTCAGGTGAAAAACTGGGACCAACAACTCCGTCAACCACATATGGTAATCCCATTTGTGAAAAATATATTCCAGAACAAAAACAAAGGGGAAAGGATAGTACCTCAAATGAATCCAGTGGATACCTGCTGCTATTTTCTTGAAAGAAAATAGAACAATCAAGAGAAATAGTAAAAAAGTATTTACAATTTTTTTTTGACCAGAGCCGGGTTTGAACTGGTCACCTTGGGTATATGGGGCCAGTACCCTACTCCTTTAAGCCACAGGTGCCACCCAGTATTTACAATTTTTAATAAAAAATGTTTTTAAAAATTTGATCCAGTAGAGCAAACACTTAGAAAACAGGTACTTGGCTCGGCGCCTGTAGCTCAAACGACTAAGGCACCAGCCACAAATACCATAGCTGGTGGTTTTGAATCCAGCCGGAGCCTGCCAAACAACAATGATAACTGCAACCAAAAAATAGCCAGCATTGTGGTGGGCGCCTGTAGTCCCAGCTACTTGGGAGGCTGAGGTAAGAGAATCATTTAAGCCCAGGAGTTGGAGGTTGCTGTGAGCTGTGATGTCACCATACTCTACCCAGAACAACAGCTTGAGGCTCTGTCTCAAAAAAAAAAAAAGAAAACGTGTACTTGAAAAAGCATAGTCTCAGAGTTAAATATTAAACCAAGTGAAGTCCCTTCCCTCAGGTCTGCAGGAAGCAAATTCATATCCAACTAAATAAATACAAAATCTGGAATAAATTCTAAATCAGAGACCTTGGTAGAATGCTGTGATTATATTGCCTAACTTCAAGTATGCCGGGAAGTTGAATCCTACCATGCCTAGAAGGAAGAGACGACATTTGTCAACAACCCTAAAGACCACACTGCTGGTGCTAGCTTACTCAGGAGGAATATAGATTTTATGCATAAGGCAGAAAGCATTGCTGAGTTAATTTAATTCAAAAGACATGCTTCTAGGGGCGGCGCCTGTGGTTCAAAGGAGTAGGGCACCCCATATGCCAGAGGTGGCAGGTTCAAACCCAGCCCCCAGCCAAAAACTGCACAAAAAAAAAAAAAAAAGAGAGAGAGAGAGAGATTCCACAAGACTTTATGAATGCTCAGGTATGGAAAAGTTAAGCTAAACACAGTTGAATGGCACTAGTTTGGGGCAAGGATTGGAAATCGCTGCTAGAAAGACCTGAGTTTAAGTTCTGGACCCTTCACTTTGGTAAATGATGTTACCAATCTGGGCACTAGTAAAATAGGAGTAATCACCATACATCCCAGTTTGCCTGAGACAGTCCACACACAGTTACACCTTCTATCTCAACATGATTATAGGAAGCACCCACTTTCACTCTTGAGAGTGTCTAGTTTTGTCTGAGAAAGACAGTGTCTTTTATTCTAGCCTGCAGAACTTAAATACCATATAGCCTGAAACAAATCATGAGGATTCATCCGGATAAACCCCAAACAAGGAATAACCTGTTAATAAAATAAAAAGGGGGCAAGCCACTGTGGCTCACGCTTGTAATCCCAGCACTCTGGGAGGCCAAGGCAAGTGATTGCTTGAGCTAAGGAGTTCAAGACTAGCCTGAGCAAGAGCAAGACCCCCGTCTCTACTAAAAATAGAAAAACTAGCCGGGCACTGTGGTGGGTACCTGTAGTACCAGTTACTCAGGAGTCTAAAGCTAGAGGATGGCTTGAACCCAGGAGTTTGAGGTTGCTGTGAGCTATGATACCACAGCACTCTACCCAAGGGGACTGAGTGAGACTCTACCTCAAAAAATAAACAAGATAAGGGTGGTGCCTGTGGCTCAAAGGATTAGGGCTCTGGCCCCATGTACGGGAGGTGGCTGGTTCAAATCCAGTGCGGCCAAAAACTGCAAAAAATAAAAATAAACAAAATTTTAAAAGAATGGATAGTATGCTACAAAAATTTTAAACATCATAAAAAGCAAAGAGAGCTTATGGAAGTATTCCAGATGAAAGGAGGTTAAAGAGGCATGACATCTACAAGCACTAAGAACTCTAGATTGGATCTTGTAAGACAAGAAAAAAATCCTATAAATGTCATTGCTAGGTCCATTGCCAAATTGGAATATGGACAATAGTTTAAATAAAAGAATCATACCAGGCTCAGTGCCTGTAGCACAGTGGTTATGGCGTCAGCCACATACACCAAGGCTGGCGGGTTTGAACCCAGCCCAGGCCAGCTAAACAACAATGACAACTGCAACAAAAAATAGCCAGGCATTGTGGAGGATGCCTATTATCCCAGCTACTTGGGAAGCTGAGGAAAGAGAATCTCTTAAGCCCAAGAGTTGGAGGTTGCTGTGAGCTACGATGCCACCACACTCTACTGAGGGCAAGGTAGTAAGATTATTTCAAAAAAAAAAAAAAAAGAGTTCCTCTTGTGGCTGGATGCAGTGGCTAACACCTATAATCCTAGCATTCTGGGAGGCCAAGGTGGGTAGATTGCTTGAGTTCAAGAGTTCTGCACCAGCCAGAGCAAAAGTGAGACCCCCCATCTCTACTAAAAAATAAATAAATAAACAAAATAAAAAATCATGCCAATGTCAGGTTTACTGACATTTATAACTGTACCATAGTTATGTAATATAATATACTTATTCTTAGAAAATATACTCTGATCTATCTAGGAGTAAAAACCCATGATGTGTGCTACTTATTCTCAAATGATTCTGAAAAAAATGGCATAAACTAGGCGAGATAACACATGCCTGTAATCCCTGCTGCTCAGGAGGCTGAGACAGGAGGATTACTTGAGGCCAGGAGTTCAAGATCAGCCTGGGCAACAGAGTGAGACTCTATCTCTAGGAAAGCAAAGAAAGATACATGTAAATACAAACATGAATACAGTATAATTATACATAGTTATTTTTGATATAATTATTTATATGGAGAAAGAAAGGAAATCAGTCAAAATAATAAGAAGAGGTGAACAGGGGATATAGACATTGTACTAGTCTTGAGATTTTTCCTAGAGGTTTGAAATTATTTTCAAAAACATTTATGAAAAGTATGATCACCTTATATATTAAGCTCTTTGGAGTGTGGGTTTTTCATAAGTATCACTTGCTTTACTTTACAGCCATATGTATACATAAGAACAAAGAGAGGGAGAGGGACAGAAATGAGAATGGTTAAGCAAGCCAGGCAATACTAACAGGAGGAAATAGTCTATGACCACTGAACAATTTTAACCTTGTGGAACATACTATGAAATAATTGAAAGTGTCTATAACAAATTTGAAGGGAAACAGAAAAACAAAATGCCAGATGCATGCATGGTAATTATAACCATATAAAAAATATAACTACAAATTAGAAATTACTCACATATACCATCTTAAATGTTCATCATCTCTTTGTTCCTCTCCAGAGGCAAGGTCTCCCTCCATAGTCCAGTCCGGGCTGCAGTGGCTGCTTATTCACAAGCAGCATTAGAGCACACTGGGGCCTCCCAAGGCCTCCCAATCCTCCCACTTAGCCTCCCAAGAGGCTGGGACTACCAGTTGCCACCTCTGTGACTGGTCTTTTCTCCACGTAAAGTTGTTTAAATATAGAAGAAACTTTGACATTAATTAACATTTTTCTCCACTGAAAAAATATTTAACAATCATGTGTAAAATAGGCATAATTGGTTGCCTTTTGGTCAATTTTCACACTCTAAAGTTTTGACCTGACCCTTTTTAAGTTTGCTTTGAGTTTTCTACAGAAACAAAGGGTAATGGAGAAAATCTTGTATCCCTTAGAGGTAGTGAGAGGATGCCTGAGAAGAGTGAGTGAGGTCCAGAACAGGTCTTCTCAAAGAGACTACAAGGATACACCTACAGGGTCCTCTCCATGCAGACTCGGCTCTTGGGAATTTGTAGACTTAACTTCCTGGAACTTGGAATTTTTCACTTCTGTGAAATCCTGTAGTTCAGTGAGGGCTGGAACGGCATCTCCCGCTTGATTCAAACTGACCAATGAAAAAGGCACCTAAGGGTTGGAACTTTGGGACTGGAGATAAAAAGGGAAAGACCAAGCCAGTCAGGGAGCGCGGCCATTTGATATTCTTTTATGCTATAAACTCCCAGCCGGTGAGTAAAGCCCTTTCGCTTACAAACGTGGTGTTTGGGTGCTCTTTCTCTCCAATGGGCCTCGTCTTCCTGCAACAGTAGGTGAAAGAGCTAAGAAATGTTCACCCCAAAATATGATTCCTTGGTATAAAGATGATTTTGAATTAAAGGCTGTTCATGGCTCAGCGCCTGTGGCTCTAGTGGCTAAGGCGCCAGCCACATACACCTAAGGTGGTGGGTTCGAATCCAGCCTGGGCCCGCCAAAAATAACAATGATGCCTGCAACCAAAAAATAGCCGGGCGTTGTGGTGGGCGCCTGTGGTTCCAGCTACTTGGGAGGCTGAGGCAGGAGACTCTCTTAAGCCCAGGAGTTGGAGGTTGCTGTGAGCTGTGATGCCATTGCACTCTACCCAGGGGGATAGCTTGAGGCTCTGTCTCAAAAAAAAAAAAAAAAGGCTGTTCATAATCAGGAATACTCTGAACAAAGACTTTCCTCTATCTACCTAAAGTCTTTTTTTTTTTTTGAGACAGAGCCTCAAGCTATCCCCCTGGGTAGAGTGCCATGGCATCACAGCTCATAGCAACCTCCAATTCCTGGGCTTAAGCGAGGAATCCACCTCCCAAGTAGCTGGGACCACAGGCACCGGCCACAATGCCCGGCCATTTTTTGGTTGCAGCCATCATTGTTGTTTGGCGGGCCCGAGCTGGGGGTTCGAACCTGCTACCTTAGGTGTACTGGCTGGCCTTAGCCGATGGAGCCATAGGGCTGTTAGACTCCTTATCACATGCTAATAGGCCAGGTCATTTGAAGCACAATACCTGTCTCTCGGGTTAATTTACTAATTAATCTGTTTCCCACCATCTACCCATCCCCCCCAGCAACCACTAGCCACATGTACACTTTCCAGTTTCTCTCTCCCCTCCCTTCTAAAAGGCATCCTTAAAAGCCACTGTCACTGAAACTTTGGGAAATCTTTCTTAGGCTTCCCCCCATGCACATGGTATTTGGAAATAAACCTATCTCTTATGAATCTACTATAACTTGATCTTTTCAGCAACCCAACCAAAGGGAAAGGGGCAAGTTTCCCTCCCAGCTTCATGTTGGGTCTCTGCTGTCTACTAGTCCTACAGCCTTAAACAAGTCGTCACTAATGTGTTTTCCATCATGATGGATTTGAGCTAAACGATCTCTAAAGTTTCTCTCCTGCTTGTTATGGGCTGAACTACGTCTCCAGCAAAATTAACATGTTGAAGTCATTACTCTGTCAGAAAGTGATTGTATTTGGACATAGGGCATTTAAAAGAGGTAATTATGGTAAATGAGGTGTTTAGGGTGGACCCTAATCCAACGTGACTGGTGTACATTTGAGATCAGGACACAAGGCACAGAGAGAGAAAGACCATGTGCAGATGCAGAGGGACAGCCACCGGCCAGCCAGGGAGAGAGACCTGGCCGACACCAGCGCTGCCGACACCCTAATCTCAGACTTCCAGTCTCAAGCCTTTGAGAAATAAACTTCCCGGATCAGCGCCTGTGGCTCAATCGGCTAAGGCGCCGCCACATACACCTAAGGTGGCGGGTTTGGATCCAGGCTGGGCCCGCCAAACAACAATGACGGCTGCAACCAAAAAACAGCCAGGCCTTGTGGCAGGCGCCTGTGGTCCCAGCTACTTGGGAGGCGGAGGCAGGAGACTCACTTGAGCCCAGGATTCGGAGGTTGCTGTGAGCTGTGATGCTACAGCACTCTACCCAAGGGGACAACTTGAGGCTCTGTCTCAAAAGAAGAAATAAACTTCCCTGTTTAAGCCACCCAGGCTGTGGCACTTTGTTTCAGCAGCCCTAGCAAGCATTCTGATTCTGCAGTTTACAAACCATCCTTTTCCTGGAGCATAAAAATATCTGCCACAAGAGGGCCACACTGCTGCGCTAAAATTGAACCCCCTGCCATGTGGCCCCGGGGGCAACTGCAAGTCCCGAGGATACAAGGTGCACAGCTTGAAGCCTTTACTGGATCAACTCCAAATTCAAGTCAACCACAAGAAAGTTTGATTTTGAGTAAAGTGGTTGACACCCCACGAGTGAAAGGGCAGAGAGCCCTGGCCCCTAAATCCCTGCTCTGTGTAGTCAGTCCTCTCCCTCAGGCCGCATTCTCTAAAGATACACTCAGTGTAACCAGATGATGAGTCTGCCCCAAGGTCACATGGGGCCAGGTGTAGTGGTTCACACCCGTATCCTAGCACTCTGAGAAGATCACTTAAGGTCAGTAATTCAAGACTAGTCTGAGCAAGAGCAAGACCCCATCTACTAAAAATAGAAAAATTAGCCAAACATGATGCTGTACTACCTACTAGGGAGGCTGAGGCAGAAGGATAGCTTGAGCCCAGGAGTTTGATGTTGCAGTGAGATATGATGATGCCACTGCACTCTAGCTGGGGCAACCAGGGTGAGACTCAGTCTCAAAAAAACAAAAAAGAAAAGAAACAGGGGCGACACCTGTGGCTCAAAGGAGTAGGGTATGCCAGAGGTGGCAGGTTCATACCCAGCCCCATCCAAAAACTGCAAAAAGAAAAGAAACAAACAGAAAAATAGGTCAGTAGGCATGGAGAAGCAGGCTCTCTCTCCAACAGCATACACATTGGTGACACTAAATTGTTTTGGGAAAGTAAAGCCTGAGATTGAAACACTATCAAAGACAAGAGGGAAGTCACCAAGCATCACACCTGTTTCTTCAGAGTCTAATATAGGAATGGAAGCAAGTATCAAAAAACCCAATGTATGTGATGACAGGTGCGTTCCTGGTTCTTTGACTGGGCACCAACAAAAGCCAGGACAAGTAATTAGAATGTATGATCCTAAATTGCATTCTAGACTGGGGGGAAGGGGAGGTATAAAAGACATTATTGTAATGTTGATGGAATTTGAATGTGGAATGTGGATTAGATAATAAGGTTATAACTGAGTTAAAATGCCTAATTTTGATGACATGTAAGAAAGGGAAATATGCAGTGGCTCAGAGATAAATAGGCACCATGTCCAACTTACTCTCAGTGGTTCAGAAAGCAGGTACATTCATATAATACACACACATACATAAATAGAATAATAAAGCAAATGGAGCAAAGTTAGGGTGACCAGATTTTAACATTGGTAAAGCAGGAGGCGGGGGAAGCGGGGCAGGGTGGGGGGGCGGGGCCTGACAACAATGCAAACTTTGATAAGCAGTTCTCCATAATCACTTCTCAACTATTATTTGTTATTATTATAGTTTAACATTATAAAATTAACAAAAATAATAGAAAACTCATATCCTGGCGAAATAGCCACACAGCAGCCGAAAACCCCGTATATTCCCTTCCTGTTCTCCCGCCCATTCATGCATTCTTCCCCAAAATCGGGACTTTTTTTAAAACGCCGCAGGACACAGGACTGTCCCCGCCAAAAGCGGGACATCTGGTCACCCTAAGCAAAGTGTAACTAATTGGTGGATTTGGACAAAAAGTGCAGAAAAATTTCTTATAGTCCTCCTGCAACTTTTCCATAAGTTTGAAATTATAGCAAAAGAAAAAGGTATCTCCCCCAAATCCCAAGACGGCCAGGAAAATTGTCCTAAGAATGAATGTTTTTTAATGATAGCAAGAAAATGCACAAACTCCACACTCTCCTTCAATTCACCAGTTCGTATCACAGCCTTAGCAACCAGGATTTTGTTGACAGCTATGGTAGGAGTTTAATACCCATCATAATGGTGGTGATAATAGTGGGGATTTTGAGATACATCTGGACTTGCCTTCCCTGCATACAAGACAATGGGGCACAGCTTTGGAATGTCATTGAGACATTGTCACACCAGCTCATCATCATTCTGGTTATGCATGAAAAGTGCCATACCCATGACCTCAGGGATGCAGAAATGAGTCATTGTTCCAGCAGGCGCCATCCTTAGCACTGAGTTTGGAGACATCTCTCACAGTTGTAATTTCTGTGGATATAAATCCAGCTGTAGTATTCATATTTCTCTTCTACACTTCACTCTAAGATGTCATTAAGCAGACCTACCACCACTGTTGTGGTGGGTGAGCCTACTTTTGAACCACAGCCCCTTTCTTCTGGAACTAGATTGTCAAGTGGTTTGATATATTATCAAGCCAAAGTTGGCTAATTGGAAAGCCCACTCTGCCTTTAAAAATAGGATGTTCCAAACTATGCTTTGTATCAATTAGAAGATGGATCTTAAGGAACTGGGCACACACATCCATGAATACATTTCTGATAGAAATATATGTTCATTTCTGGGTTGGATAAACTTGTTAAAAAAGAAAAAAGAAAAAGAAAAGAAATCTACATTTATAGATTTAAACATAAATCTGAGATATCCATTGTTTTTATGAGTCCAAGTCTAGTGTCCTATTGATATCAACAGGGACTGATTGAACTAGAGAATATGTTCTATTAATATCTTCCAAAGTTTACCGGCTCCCAGTTTTGACCTGCAGTGGGGAAGGGTGATATGGCAAGCTATTTTTAATTTTTTTTTTCTTTTTCAGTTTTTTTGGCCAGGGCTGGGTTTGAACCCACCACCTCTGGCATATGGGTCTGGCGCCCTACTCCTTTGAGCCACAGGTGCCACCCTTTTCTATTATATTTTATTTTATTTTATTTCATTCTTGCGGTTTTTGGCCAGGGCTCCGTTTGAACCCACAACCTCCAGCATACGGGGCTGACGTCTTACTCCTTTGAGCCACAGGAGTCGCCCGTGGCAAGCTATTTCACTATCCATTTCCAGATTGTGCACACAGTTTCACAGCATCACAAGGCACACCAAGACTATATGTTTTAAACTCTAATCTTCACCTCTCTCACTAAAGTCCATTGGCAGTTTTCTCATAAAATGTCTAACAACAGCCAGCTTACAGAAGACTGCTATCATTTGGCAGGGTCTGGCCAAAATTCAAATAATGCCTATTCCAACCTCTGACTTGGTAGTTCACTCGGGAAGTCCAACCCATTCATACCTCTCAAACCGTAGGTTTACCCTTCCAGATGGCATCACCTGTCCCCACACCCTCTGGCTTCCCATGTGGGGTTTGGCCAAAGGGAGTCACTGGTAGGAGATTGGAGAGACTCCTTTTCCTCCTCCCCTCTGAGAACAATCTCCCTTCCAAGCCCCACAGGCCAAGAAACCCTCTGGCTAAAGCAGAACTGCTGTATGATCGTTCTTACTAGGCTGTAGCTCTTGGAGGGCAAGGCTGTAAGGGATGTGAATATTATTCTGCTCTTCCACACTCTACCGCCTACGTGCTCGAGACTGACTCCTACTAATGCCCATACCTTCGTTTATTTAAAATTGTGTCATCAGACTTTGATTTTCCCCCAGTAGGCAATGTCCTTTCCTGCCCTTCACCCTCAGTTTGGACACCAGCATCTTCCTTACTCCTCTACATCTCCCCCCCAACCTCTCTAGCACACTGATGTGCCCAAGCACCTGTCTAAAGCGTTCTTCAGTTCTACTATCCGAGTCCCCACAAACCAAGACAGCCCTCTGGCTAAGATAGACCTGCCGTAGGATTATTCTCATGAGCCTGCAGCTCTTTGAGGGCATGGCTGATAGCCGCACTGGTCACTCCCAAGTGGCCATCTTTTACCTGAAGATCCCCTGCGACACCCATCCTCTGTCCTCCTCATGTCTCTCTAAACCCCAGGTTGTTGCTCCTAGATTGCATCACACGTCCCCTGGCTTCCCACGTGGGATTTGGCAAATGAAAATTATTGGCAGGGGATCAGAAAGACGCCCTTCCTGCTTCCCTCTCCCTCTGAGCATAATCTCCCCTCCAAAGTCCTTTCCTCTTGCCCTTTTAGGCCTAGGGATAGTAACACGTCCTGCTATTGTCACTATATCAAGGCCACTTCACAATGTTTTCTTTCTTTTTTTTTTTTAGGCAGAATCTCATTCTTTTGCCCTAGGCTAGCATGCTGTGGTGTCATAGCTCACAGCAACCTCAAACTCCTGGGCTCGGGCTTGGTGCCCGTACGTAGCACATTGGTTATGGCGCCAGCCACATACACTGAGATTGGCAGGTTCGAAACCAGCCCCGGCCAGCTAAAACAACAATGACAAATGCAACAACAACAAAATAGCAGGTGTTATGGCAGGTGCCTGTAGTCCCAGCTACTTAGGAGACTGAGGCAAGAGAATCACTTAAGCCCAACAGTTTTAGGTTGCTGTGAGCTGTGATGCCACAGTACTCTACCCAGGATGACAGCTTGAGACTCTGTCTCAAAAAAAAAAAAAAAAACTCCTAAGCTCAAGTGATCCTCTTGCCTCAGCCTCCTGAGTAACTGGGACTACTTGCTCAGGCTGGCCTTGAACTTCTTAGCTCAAACAATCTACCCACCTTGGCCTTCCAGAGTGTTAGGATTACAAGCGTGAGCCATTGTGCTGCACAGCCTCATCATATTTTCTTTCTTTCTTTTTTTTTTTTGGAGACAGAGCCTTACTTTGTTGCCCTTGGTAGATTGCTGTGGCATCACAGCTCATAGCAACCTCCAGCTCCCGGGCTTAAGCGATTCTCTTGCCTCAGCCTCCCAAGCAGCTGGGACTACAGGTGCCCACCACAGCGCCTGGCTATTTTTTTGTTGCACTTTGGCCAGGGCTGGGTTTGAACCCGCCACCCTTGGAATATGGGGCTGGCACCCTACTCACTGAGCCACAGGCGCCACCCACAATCAAGTAAAAAATGAATGAATATCAGAGCCAGGTGTGGTGGCACACACCTGCAGTGTCAGCTACTCAGGAGGCTGAGGCAAGAGGATCACTTAAGCCCAGGAGTTCGAAGGTGCAGTGAGCTATGATCATACCTGAGCCTCCACTCCACTCCAGTCTGGACCATAGAGACTATCTTAACAACAACAACAATACAAAAAAAAAAAAAAGAGTGAATAACACATAGAAACTTTTTTTTTTTGCAAGGTTCATCTTGAAACTTTTAAGTGGGGAAGATGGCTATTGCTTGGCCGGAGATGGAGCACCCCAGGGGTTCTTCTTATGAGCAGCTTGGGGCCCTCTCACTCTGCTGACTGGGCTGTTTCCAAGGGCATGGTCCAATTTAGCGGCAGCAGCCGCACAGTGAAAGTTACTTTGCCCTCCACTTGATGGCTCGGTTTACATTGTCTTTCATCGTGGAGGAAATATACAGGGACAGAACAAAAATACATTCTTGAAGAAAGAACATAGTGTGCCACTCAGCAGAATGACTATTGTTACAAGACACATGAAAAGGAAAAAATAATTCCTTGGAAAAGAGCTTTCTATTTTAAGAAGATAGAAAAAAATAAGAGATGTCCTTCCGAGATAGCTAATGAAGACACTTCCCAGGCATTCTCAAAGACTGTGGCTTTTCAGATGTAAACCTAAATCAAACCCGTCTGTTACAAAGGGTGGCATCCACATTGGCTTCCGGCTGCGTATTTGGTTCTGTGGTCAGCCTTTGCTGACCACAGCAGTCTCAACCACAGCCCCAGAGCTGCAAGTAGTCCTTGTCTCTAAAATGCCCTTGCACTGTCCTCAATGACCCTAATTGTACGACTTGGCAAGCACAACAATTAAACAGTATGTTTTGGACCAAATTCTCCCAGGGTACATTATTTTTTTTAAGATAACTTGGGTTTGGGGGCAACACCCATGCTCTGCAAGGATTTGCTACAACATAACGTTCTAGTAACATCTAAGGTCAATTGCAGGGCATAGCAGCAACAACAAATAACGTTCCCAAGCCTGCACTTGGGCCACCCTGTCTGAGTTGCCTGCAGTGTTGTTCTGGAGCTGCCTTTTAGGAACTCATGAGTGCCAAATGCTAAATTTTCAGGAATTTTTTTGGGCTGGTTAACACCTCCTGGGTGGTTGGCAATTAGCCGTTGTGTCTACACCAGGGGAACTGGCAAACCCTAAAGTGAGGACATTTCCTTTGGGGAAAGTCAGTTGTTAAACATTTACTAACATCACATTACCTGTAAAGCAATACCATCTGTCTGGTGGTTAAAATTTCTGGAGAGAAACTTCTGACGTCCCCTCCGTAGTCTCAGAAAGTTCAAAGAAAAGAATCTGTCTCCCCAAATATATTATTTAAGTGAAACCCTAAATTTAAATGCCCAGTTAAGAAAAAAGTAGACTAGAATTTGGGTATATGGCCTGAGAATGTGGTTTGTTTTTATTCTGTGTTGACTCAAGAAGTTTCTGAAAATCAATTTATGATAAATTGCCTTATAAAGATAAAATGCCTTCCAAAATTTTATGGGGCAATTCCAAAAACTGGGGAAGTCAGCCAGAAAACTAAGTGTATCTCTATAAAGAGAGAAAGATTTATCTCAAAATAGTTTAGGCCCAGCTAGAGGAATGTGTCTCTATTTCAGTGGAAAGAGAGACAGCAACTCCTAGCTAATCTCAAGATTTTTTTCTTTCCCTGAAATAATGGCTGTTGTTTTTGGCCAGGTCTTCTAGCGAAGCAAACTTTTGCAACTGCAATGACCTAACTTGGGAAACAATTTTATAACATGTTCTAGGGGCCACAAAACATTTGCTTTACTCTTTCTGAAGACCAAAAGAGTGGGGGTGAACAGCGAGCATAATATTTTGCCTTGTAAACAAAGGAAAAACTTGATAAGGTCTGCAGCTAGAAGAATATTTCAGTTCAAATAAGGGTGGACCAGAGGCCAGGAACTGCTGCCTTCCAAATCTGTAATGAGCACACCTCACACAACATCACAACCACCTAAAACCCTGGGTCAACTCAGCTTGTTATTAGGGCATAAATGGCATCCTTTATTTATTGTACAACAAATTTTAAGCTGGGTGGCTAGTTTTAAGCAAAACAGCAGCAACAGTGGTTTGCTGCAAAAGCAGAGTTTAATTTTAGAAGAGCCTGGAGAAAAGAAAACATAGTTGAGCTCTTTGATGTGGTTAGAACAAAGAAAAGCTTCTTGCATGTGACCTGGATTTTGGTTGGACAAGTGCAGACAATCCAAATTATGCAACATTATTATTGCTGATAGATTAAAGAAATCTATCTGTTCATCTATCAGCAAAATCCATCAGCACAGTGCCCTCAGGGGCCTTCTGTGTACGTACTGTAATATTTGAACAGTACGTACTATACTGTTTGAAGAACCCGATATGCTGTGTCATAGGACATACGGTGATTAAAACCATTGCCACTTGAGATAAATAGTCTAGGTTTAAATCCTTCATGGCCCATTAGTTAGATAAGAGAGTGAACCTTTGAAAGTCTCACATGTTCGGTGTTCCCAAAGGAGTTGTGAATGTTAAATAATGGCCTTAGAATGGTGTCTGGCACATAGTAAGTACTTAATAAATATTAGTGATTATTTTTTGCATGGCCTGATTTATTTTAAGCATTTGTCTGAGAATCCCCCCAAAGAAGACCCTGACCTGGAGCAAGAATTTGAGTACAAGTAGTGTATTTGGGACATGATCCCAGACACCAATAAAGAAACTGGGAAATGAGCCAGGAAGGGAAGACAGACAATCATAGGAGTGTGACAACAGTGACCACAGGGGGCAACCTGCAATCACTGCAGCTGGGGATCTGGGAGACAGACTAGAACACACCACAGAGACATCCCAAGCAAGGGTTGCTGAGGCTGTATCCTTTCTACCAACTACCAGTCTGTTATTGGTCGAGGGCGGCTCCACAGGGTGTGACTCTCCTAGGACAGAAAATCAGAGCAAGCAGCCCTTGGCAGGCCTAGGTTAAGTGCCAAGGAGGTATGGGAGGGGCACCAAAGACCATTAAATAAGCTAAAGTTTCTCTGGACAAAGCCTCACTCTGGTGCCCAGGCTGCTCCAGAACTGGCATTCTCCCAGGGGCTAGGATTCCAGTTGATCTAATAGATCAACCCCCTAGAGATAATAATGTTTAAAAAATTGTGTTCATTCTGGCTTGACACCTGTAGCTAGGGCGCCAGCCACATATACCAGAGCTGGCGGGTTCAAATCCAGCCCAGCCCAGCCAAACAACAATGACAACTACAACCAAAAAAAAAAAAAAAATAGCTGGGCGTTGTGGCAGGTGCCTGTAATCCCAGCTACTTGGGAGGCTGAGGCAAGAGAATCACTTAAGCCCAAGAGTTGGAGGTTGCTGTGAGCTGTGATGCCACGGCACTCTACCCAGGGTGACAGCTTGAGACTCTGTCTCAAAAGGGAAAAAAAAATTGTGTTCATTCTATGCTGTTTTAATAGAGGTTATTACTAAGCCAAAAGATAAATTACTTAACTTTTTAAAATGTGTATGTGAATTTCCATCAAAACAATACTAAGTTGGGAATAATATATGGAATTAAAATTCTATTTCTACTTTGAGTCTTGTCTCTTTTCCTCAATATTCATCACCTAAAGCTGGGGATGTATCTAATATTTTTCACAGTGCTGTGGAGTAGCCAAGGCTTCATGAAAAAAAGTAAAACAGCCCTCTTTCCACCAAAATCTATGAGCTCTTAGCAGTTGCAGTTAATAAGCTCTTCTAGTCATTGAAACCATTTGTGTTTTTAGGACCCATAACATTTTAAGACTTTTGCTGGCATCTGAACAAGGTTCAAATATACTAAAATGATAATTAGCATCTATACATTCCATTCCTTCAAACTGAGAAATGTATGTTACATATCTGATCATTTTGTGTTCTTTTCATGTGAAAAGGGGAGAGCCCGTATATGTGGCTCCCGTTTCTAAAGTAAATAACTGCCCCAGAACTTGACAAGAAAAAAATTGAGAATAGGACATGGTAGTTCATGTCTATAATTCTATCCACCCGGCAGGCTGAGGTAGGAGCATCACTTGAGCCCAGGCATTTGAGCCTGCAGTGAGCTATAATGATGCCATCACACTCCTGCCTGGGCAGCAGAGCAAGACACCATACCAGGGAGAAAAAGAAGGGAAGGGAAGGGAAAGGAAGGGGAGGGGAGGGGAGAGGAGGGAAGGGAGAAGTAAATTTGTCTACATAAAATATAAACATTTTTGTGCTAAAAAAAAGAAAAACTTCAATCTGTAAACAATGTGGGGCTAATAAAAAAAAAACAAGAAATTTTGCATGTTAGATGAAAGTCAAAGTGTTCTATAAAGATTACAAATTAATAAGAAAAAGACAGGCTCAGCGCCTGTAGCTCAGCAGCTAAGGTGCCAGCCACATACACCAAAGCTAATGGGCCTGCCAGACAACAACAACTACAACCAAAAAATAGCCAGGCATTGTGGTGGGCATCTGTAGCCCCCTCTACTTGGGAGGCTGATGCAAGAGATCACTTAAGCTCAAGAGTTTGAGGTTGCTGTGAGCTGTGACTCCATGGCACTCTACTGTGGGTAGCATAGTGAGAATCTGTCTCAAAAAAAAGAAAGAAAAAGACAAACATCTAATGGATAAGTGGACAAAAAACAAACAGTTGAGAATTTTATTTATTACAGTTGACCATCTGTGATCATTTCAAATGGAAAAAAATGGCTCAGTGCCCATAGCTCAGTGATCAGGGCACCAGCCACATGCACCAAGGCTGGTAGGTTCAAACCTAGCCAGGGCCTGCTAAAAACAACAATGACAACTGCAACAAAAAAAAAATAGCTGGGCATTGTGGCAGGTGCCTGTAGTCCCAGCTACTTGGGAGACTGAGGGAAGAGAATTGAGGTTGCTGTGACACCATGGCCCTCTACTGAGGACGACATAGCAAGACTCTGTCTCAAAAAAAAAAAAAAAGAAAGAAAGAAAAATAGCCATATGTACGTGACCTGAATGCCTAAATCAAGTAATTACTTTAGTGACTGATACGAAATGTTAAAGTTTAAAGAAGGCGGGACGGTGCCTGTGATTCAAAGGAGTAGGGCGCCGGCCTCATATGGCCTCATATACTGGAAGTGGCGGGTTGAAACCCAGCCCTGGCCAAAAACTGCAAAAAAAAAAAAAAAAAGTTTAAAGTAGGCATATGGTCAAAAACATGAAAGGATGTTAACCTCCCTGTTTATCTAGACACTGCAAATATAAAATGAGAAGGTGGCACCTCCCAACAAGGAAGAAGATGAAAAAGTCCTAAATGCCTTCCTGGCATTGGTATGGGCTGGGGACACAGACACCGCACATTGCTTCTGGGACTATAACATTGCCAGAAAGCAAATCGACAATAGGCATATTTCTATAACTAGCACAGGAACTTTCAACTAGTTCTTTGTTTTCCCCCCTTCCTCCCTCCCTCCCTTCCTTCCTTCCTCTTTCTTCCTTCTGCCAGGAATTTAGCCTAAGAAAATAATTAGACAAATTTCTGAATGTCTATAATTTCAATGGATGGTGCATCAGAGTTCTGCAGGGAAAGGGAATCAGTAGGATTTATACACATACACAGAAGTTCCAAAAAATGCATACATATTTTAAGAAAGGAAAAACTTGTATTAAAATCGTAAAACTCAATATATACTGATAACAAAAGATGAATGCACGTCACAAGGAGCACTTGTTATAATTGCAGAAGTCAAATGTAACTTGAGTATTACAAACTGAATATATTTTTTTCCTTTCTTAAAGTCTGTATACATTTTGGGGCACCCTCATATATACAGGCAGAGTGATTGAAAGATACTGAGATTTATTTATTTATTTATTTTATTATTATTTTTTGAGAGACAGAGTCTCTAAAAAATGTTGCCCTTGGTAGAGTGCTGTGGTGTCACAGCTCACAGCAACCTCCAACTCCTGGGCTTAGGTGATTCTCTTGCCTGAACCTCCCTAGTAGCTGGGATTACAGGCGCCCGCCACAACGCCCGGCTATTTTTCTGTTGCAGTTTGGCCGGGCCGGGTTCAGATTCGCCACCCTTGGTATATGGGGCCAGCACCCTACTCACTGAGCCACAGGTGCCGCCCAGATACTGAGATTTATTTTAAGGGATTGGCTTATGTGATTTGGGAGTGGGCAACTTAGCAGATCTGCCAACTGGAGACTGAGGCAGGATTTCTATGTTACAGTCCTGAGATAATTCCTTCTTCTCCAGGCAACAGTTTTTTGCTGTAAAGACTTTCACCTGGGCTCTGCGCCTGTGGCTCAATCGGCTAAGGTGCCAGCCATGTTCACCTAAGGTGGTGGGTTGGAATCCCCAGCCCGGGCCCGCCAAATAACAATGATGGCTGCAACCAAAAAATGGCCGGTTGTTGTGGCGGGCGCCTGTGGTCCCAGCTACTTGGGAGGCGGAGGCAGGAGACTGGCTTGAGCCCAGGAGTTGGAGGTTGCTATGAGCTGTGATGCCATGGCACTCTACCTAGGGGGATAGCTTGAGGCTCCGTCTAAAAAAAAAAAAAGACTTTCACCTGATCAGATGAGACCTGTCTGCATTATGGAAGATGATCTATTTTCCTTAAGTCAACTGATTATAAGTATTAACCATGTCTGTGAAATACGTTTCACAGCAACATTTAGAATAGGCTTCAACCAAACCATAGCCTAGCCAAGTTGACACATAAAAGTAACCACCACATGGGACAGCGCCTGTGGTGCCAGAGGTGGCAGATTCAAACCCAGCCCTGGCCACCAAAAACTGCAAAAAAAAAAAAAAGTAACCCCCACAGCCATGCTTGCTACTTCAGACAGAAAACAGAAGTCATCACGAAGACACCCTCTCCAGTTCCTGCCCCTGTGTTGTCAGCCCAGTGCCCAGCTCCATCCATCAACGGGGGAGTCTGCTGAGTCCATTTCCCCTCAGGCAGCACTTGGTCTAGGCTCTGCTGATTTCACTTGCTTCTGTGTTTTCTCACCTTTAGTCCTACTTCTCCACCTCTAGAAAGGATCCTCTTCAAACTCACATGATTGAATTATTCAGGGGGTTCTGCCTCAAGCCCTCTTTTCACCCTCAGAATAGTTCTTCACCTTTCTGGGCCTCTAACCAGTATCGCCTGAGACCATGTTCAGATACACACAAACGGGCGCTCAGCAACAGTTTAACCAGATAAAGTTTATTTTTCTCTATCAACATAGAGTTCACAGGCAAGCTGGTGTGCTGGTGCCACAGACCCAGGGTGACTCTAACTCGCCACTCTCTGCCTGTAGTGGGGGGCTGGGTGCTCACACTCACACGTGGCTGCTGCCCTGAGGCATCACGCCTACACCTACAGTGTCTTCCCACCAACTCTTTGCAAATAGATTCATATATTTATTTGACAAATATTTATTGACAATCTACTATGTGCTAACACTCTTCTGGGCCATGAGAAGACAGAAGTAAAAAACAAAATAAAATGAAAATCCTTGTTTTTGTGGAGTTTATATTCAAATGGGGAGAGCAGGAATTAAGATAAACAAGTGAAAAATAGACTACATTAAGTGGTGACAGTGCTCAGAGAGAAGGGAGCTGGAAGGACGGGTGAGGTCATCTCATAATTTTAGGCCAGGTGGTCAGGGAAGGCCTTGCTGACGAGGTGACATCTGACTGCAGAATTGAAGGAAGCAGTGGGCAAGCCACCTGGATGCCTGAAGAAAGAGCATTCTAAACACCGGGAAGAGTAAATTCTCAATGCCAGGTTTGCTCAAGGAAGAGTGAGGAGGTTCCCATGGCAAGCGCAGAGCAGGTGAGGGCAGAGTGGATGAGGTCAGACGAGGTCAGAATGGGCAGCCAGGGGCAAATCCTAAAGGATTTCTACAAAATTCTCCATGAGGCCTTGGCTTTACTATGACAGTAAAGGGAAGTCTTTGAGGGTTTTGGTAAAGAAGTTGCATAAACTGACCTACAATTTAACAGGATTGCTTTCATGGCTATGCTGAGGCTAGGAGAAGCAGAGAGACCACCCAAGAAGCTATTCTTTTTTTTTTTTTTTTGCAGTTTTTGGCCAGGCAGGGTTTGTACCCACCACCTACAGGTATATTGGGACCGGCACCCTACTCCTTTGAGCCACAGGCGCCTCCCAAGAGGCTATTCTAATAACCTAATTTGGAAGTGATGGTTATTTCCATCAGAGTAGTAGCAATGGAGATGGTGAGAATTGATAGAATTCTGAATATATTTTTGAAAGTAGAACACACAGAATTTGCTGATGTGGGACATGAAAGGGAAGAGTCAAGAATAAATGTTGAAAGCTTCCAAGAAGATGAAGAAGAAAGAAAAAAGAAGAAGAAATGTAAAGATTTTGGCTTGAGTAGCTAGAAGGATGAAATTGCCATTTACAAAATGGGGAAGATTGAAGGTGAAGCAGATTTGGAGGAAATTCTTAGTTCTATTTTAATCATGGTAAGCTGAAATGTCTATCAAACTCCCCAGGGCAAATGCTGAGGACACAGTGACATCTGTGAGTTTAAAGCTCTCAAAGTCTTGGAACCATCAGCAGAGGGAAGTTATTTTTTTTCTTTTTTTTTTTTTGAAACAGAGCCTCAAGCTGTCCCCCTGGGTAGAGTACTGTGGCATCACAGCTCACAGCAACCTCCTACTCCTGGGCTCAAGCGAGTCTTCTGCCTCTGCCTACCAAGTAGCTGGGACCACAGGTGCCCGCCACAACGCCCGGCTATTTTTTGGTTGCAGCCATCATTGTTGTTTGGTGGGCCCGGGCTGAATTCAAACCTGCCACCTTAGGTGTATGTGGCTGGTGCCTTAGCCAGTTGAGCCACAGGCGCCAAGCCAGAGGAAAGGTATTTAAAGTCATGAAAATAAACCAGAAAACTAAGGGAATGAGTGTAGATACTAAAAATAAGAAGTTGGCTCTGTCTCAAAATAAATAAATAAATATAAGAAGTCTAAGAACTGAGTACATGGCAATCCAGGGATTAGCGTTCAGGAGATGAGGAGGAACCAGAAAAGGAACCCGAAAAGGAACAACCAGACAGGTAGGAGGAAAGTCAGGAAGAGTGTGGGACTTTGGAAGCCAAATAAGTAAAGGGTTTCAAGGGGAAGGGAAGATGTGTTGGTGATGTTAAGAGGAGTGAGGGGGAAGAATTGACCATTGGATTTAGCAATGGAAAGTTCTGCAATCCCCTGGGTAAGAGTAGTTTCAAGAAGGAACTATGAGGATGAAATGCCAAATTCAACGAGCAGAACTAACACTTATAGAATAGACCACAGAATGCCACAATCAAAGACTAATCACTTCAATCAACAACTTCTACAAATATTTAGTTTTTATCTTCCGTGTGTGAAGTGATGTTAAATAAATTGATAGCCAATTCAGAGGGGGGAAACAGGATTCTCAGAGAATATACATATTGGGTGTAAAGAGACAATAAACAACCAAATAAATATGCTATATGTCAGTTGCTATAAGAGATTTTTTAAAAATACAGAATGGAAAGAGAACAGAAGAGAGATTGTAAAACGAATCTAGATCTGGTGATCATGAAAGCATCCCAGATTTTTGAGCAGAGATCTTGTATCTCTGTTAGGATGGGGATCTTTGAAAAGTCTTTTTTTCTTTCTTTTTTTGAGACAGAGTCTATGTCGCCCTTGTTAGAGTGCTGTGTCATCACAGCTCACAGCAACCTTAAACTCTTATGCTTACACTGATTCTCTTGCCTCAGCCTCCCAAGTAGCTGGGACTACAGGCACCCACCACAACACCCAGCTACTTTTTGGTTGTAGTTGTCATTGTTGTTTAGTGGGCTGGGGCCTGGTTCAAACCCACTAGCCTCTGTGTATGTGGCCAGCGCCCTATTCACTGAACTACAGACACCAAGCCTAAAAAGTCTTTTTTTGGTTTTTTTTTGTTTTTTTTTTTTTTGGCTCAGCCTGAAAAGTCTTTTTAAAAATATTTATAATAGGTGGTACCTGTGGCTTAGTGGGTAGGGTGCCAGCTCCATATACCGAGAGTGGTGGGTTCAAATCCAGCCCTGGCCAAACTGCAACAAAAAATAGCCAGGCGTTGTGGTGGGTGCCTATAGTCCCAGCTACTCGGGAGGCTGAGGCAAGAGAATCACCTAAACCCAGGAGTTGAAGGTTGCTTTAAGCTGTGACTCCATGGCACTCTACTGAGGGCATTAAAATGAGACTCTGTCTCTATATATATACTATATATATATATATATATATAGTATATATATTTATTGGCTAGTCTGAATAAGAGACTACTACAGTTATAGGTTATATATTTTTATTATAAGGAAATAGGAAATATTATATACAGTATATCCCTCAAATTTAAAATCTACATGAAATGCATTATTTTCCAGAAATAAGATAAAGTGCCAAAATTGACTCAAGAAGTAGAATACTTAAGAAGAACAATGCTCACAGAAGAAAATGTAATCATTACTTTAAGGCTAACTTTAAGGTAGATTTATGTTTAAAATCAATTATAAGGACCTGAGGGTTTTTCAGGCCAATGTTATAAAAGCTTTAAGGTGTAGGTAAGTCTCATCTTAAATAACTTGTTCAGAGAAAGGCAAAAAAGGAAATAGTCTCAATTTATTTTCTATCTTGGGGTGGAAACTGTCCCAAGATATTTACAAATATAAAAGCAAAATAAAACATAGGGCTATCTCACTTGTGAAAATAAATATGAAGATTCTAAATAAAAAAATTTTTTTTTTGCAGTTTTTTTGGCTGAGGCCAGGTTTGAACCCACCACCTCTGGTAAATGGGGCTGGGGCCCTACTCCTTTGAGCCACAGACTCTAAATAAATTATTAATAAACCAAATCTGGAAGTACGTTAAGAGAACAAAGCTTATGCCAGAGTAGAATGATTCACAGAAGGCAAGGATGGTTTGACATTAGAAAATCCATTAATAGGCTGGGCGTGGAGACTCATGCCTATAATCTGAGCACTCTTGGTAAGCTGAACTGAAAGAATCCCTCAAGCTTGGGAGTTTAAGACCAGCCTGAGAAAGAGCGAGACCCCCATCTCTACTAAAAATAGGAAAAATTATCTGGGCATTACAGCATGCACCTGTAGTACTAGTTACTTGGGAGGCTGAGGCAGGAGGAACACTTGAGCTCAGGAATTTGAGGTTTCTGTAAGCTAGACTGACACCAAAGCACTCTAGGCTAGGGCAACAGAGTGAGACTCTGTCTCCAAAAGAAAAAAGAAAGAAAGCAAGAAAATCCATTTATACAATTTACTATTTTAACAAATTAAAGGTGAGAAACACCTTTAGTATCTCCAAAATATGTCATAAAAATTGAATACCCACTATTTTTTTTTTTTTGAGACAGAGCCTCAAGCTATCCCCCTGGGTAGAATGCTGTGGCATTGCAGCTCACAGCAACCTCCAACGCCTGGGCTCAAGCGAGTCTCCTGCCTCCGCCTCCCAAGTAGCTGGGACCACAGGTGCCCGCCACAATGCCTGCCTATTTTTTGGTTGCAGCCATCATTGTTGCTTGGCGAGCCTTGGCTGGATTCGAACCCGCCACCTTAGGTGTATGTGGCTGGCACCTTAGCCACTTGAGCCACAGGCTCCAAGCCTGAATACCCACTATTAATGAAAACTGTTATAAATATAGGGTAACAAATTTCCTTAAAGGAGAACTGTAGAAGCCAGACACAAAAGTACAAGAAATCGTGGAATTTTAGTATCTTTACTACTTGTCAGTGTCTCCAGCCAGCATTATGCTTTTGAACCTAACCCGTGCAATGACAGGCATCGGAATTTAGCTATAAAAATTAGAAACAAAGAAACAGAACTGACATTATTTGCAACTTCTTTGACATTATTCCCAAAACATCTAAGAAAATTAAGTGGGGCGGTGCCTGTAGCTCAGTGGGTAGGGCGCTGGCCACATAACCTCAGGGTGGTGGGTTCTAACCCAACCCAGGCAAGCTAAAACAACAGTGACAACTGTACAAAAAGAAATAGCCAGGCATTGTGGTGGGCACCTCTAGTCCCAGCTAACTGGGAGGCTGAGGCAAGAGAATTGGTTGAGCTCATGAGTTTGAGGTGCTGTGAGCTGTGACACCACAGCACTCTACCAAGGGCAACATAGTGAGACTCTGTCTAAAAAAAAAAAAAGAAAAGAAAAGAAAATTAAGTGGAAAAGTATTAGAAATAATGAAGGCTCAGTGAGGTGGCTTGACTATGAATGAATTTATAAAATACCTTGAAATAATCGAATTAATCTATGTGTAGAGTCTATATGAAGAAAAGTATAAATTTTACTGAAGGTCACAAAGGAACGCATAAATAATTATAGAAATACACCATGCTCATAGGTGAAAAGAATCAATATTGTAAAGATAATGGAGTCTCCACAAATTGACTACTAAAAACAGTGCAATACCAATCAAATGCCATCAGAATATATATATACTTTTTTGAGACAGAGTTGCAAGCTGCCACCCTGGGTAGAGTGCTGTGGCATCACAGCTCACTGCAACTTCAAACTCGTTGGGCTTAAACAATTCTTGCCTCAGCCTCCCAAGTAGCTGGGACTACAGGGACCACCACAATGCCTGGCTATTTTTTTTGATTGTAGTTGTCATCATTGTATGGCAGGCCTGGGTTGGATTTAAACTCACCAGCTCCAGTGTATATGGCTGGCACCCTAGCCACTGAGCTACAGGTGCTGAGCCAGAATTCCATCAGAATCTTTTATAGAACTTCATAGGGAAGAGAAAATACATAAGGATAATTTTAAAGGAAAGAATAAAAAAGGCCTATCAAATATTTAAAATATGTAAAGCTAGAGTAATTAAAAGGTGGTATCTATATAGGAATGAATAAATAAGTGGGAAAATTAGAGCAAATAATAGACTCATGTTGGTCTGTTTCTACATAAGAATGAGATATATAGTAAAAATGATATTTCAGGCTCAGCGCCTGTAGCTCAAGCAGCTAAGGCACCAGCCACATAAACCAGAGCTGGTGGGTTCAAATCCAGCCCACGCCCACCAAACAATAATGATGGCTGTAACCAAAAAGTAGCTGGGCGTTGTGGCGGGCGCCTGTAGTCCCACCTACTTGGGAGGCGGAGGCAGGAGAATCGCTTGAGCCCAGGAGTTGGAGGTTGCTGTGAGCTGTGATGAAATAAAAAAAAAAAAAAAAAAGGAAAAAGAAACCTTTGGAAAAATGCTCAACATCACCAGTAAGCAGGAAATTGCAAATTCTAGTGATGAAATACATTTTCATCCATCAGACTGACTAAATTTGCAATGGTTGATGTCTGGTATTGGTGAGGATGTGAAGAGATGGGTACTTTACATACACTGTTGGTGATGGGACAAATAGATAAAGCCTTTTGGGACAGCAATTTGTCTTAGGTTTCCAGAAGTAAATGTGCGTATAATCCATATTTTAGTTCCATATTTCAGTTATCGGTACTAGAACAGTAGTTACCCATGTGTAGTAATTAGTATCTTAATCACAGGATAGCAATTGCATTTTGTCACTGGAAGCTACTTAAATACCTCTCAGTAGGGCAAATAAACAAACTCTGGTGTGCTCATAAAATGGAATACTATGTAGCAGAATAATGAACGGGATAAATCTAGTAGTAAGGCCAGAGAAAGGTGTCCAAGATGTACCAAAGGCCAGTTGCTGATGGGATATACTATTTATGTTTTTAAAAATCACAGGTACACAAAACTGTGTCTATATATCTACCTACCTCTGAAGTGTACGTGTGTAAACGAACATTTTAACCCAGTGCTAGGGTGTAATTTTGGTGGCAGGAGAAAGAATCGTAAGAAAGTGAAGGCAAAGCTTTTATATACATAGGTATTTTATTTTTCTTAATAAAGAGAAAGTATTCCCAGATAATTATGTTTGAAAAACCCACATTTTTTAAATTAGATTTAAAAGGTTATGGGACAATTGTTAGGGGACATTTATTTTTTCTCTTATACATTTTCATAATTTTCCCCCCAATAAACCTGTATTTTTTAATAACCAGAAATAGTGCACCAAAGTGATTTCCATTCTGAAATTCTCTTTCATGCTCTTTGGCTCAACCAGCAGAATGCCCCAGGCCCATCCATGTCCTGGCGCAGGGCCCAGGCCCTGTCCCTTGGCAGACGGCAAGGCGACGCGTTCTTGCCTGAGCCATCCCAACTGTTACCTCTGTGGCTGCCAGCATCACCTTGGCTACCTGGAGAGACACTCCTGCCTCTGCCTTGCCAGTGGGGAGAACTCCCTCCCCATCGGGTTGCAATGCTGATTAATATGAGATGAGTGAGAAGCAAAGGGAGGCATAGTGCAGAGGGCCAGGCCTTCCAAAGAAGCCTGTTCCCTCAGCATTGACACCAGGACCCACGTCACATCTCTCTGATTAATCTGGCTCTCCTTCTGGAGAAACTTGAGATGAGCTTCCCAGCAGCTGGGTCAGAGGTCAGTCAGATGCAGTGTCCCATTGCACCTCCCTTGCCACTTGCACTGGGGTTCCAGACCATGCCGGGCACTTCATCTCGCCCCTTCCTCAAGGTGGCTTCTCTGCAGGAGCTTATGGCTTTAGCTGCCTCTGCCTCCCACCTTCCCCATGATATGTTTTAGAGTCTTAGTCCAGGGCCTGACATCTGCCCCACTTGGCTTCCCACTTGCACAAGGGAAGCCCTTATGTTCATGACATAACCGAGTGGATTAAACGCTTTTGGTGCCATCTTTTGGGTCCCTCGCCTAGGATATTCACATGCTTAACAGTCCCATTAGTTTTATTTGAAGCCTAAGTCTTTTCTCAGTTTACTTTGTGATTAATCCTCCTTACCACATGTTTATCATGATTCCCGACTATATCGTGGGTAAATGGGGGGTGGTGAAGGGCGAGCCTAAAAGTCACTGTTAATATGTGATGCTGCTCTGTTAATAAACCTCAGTTACACAGGATAAAACAGCCAAAGGCAGATTTGAGCTACTCATCACTGGTTTTCAGTAAGTGGCTATACAAGTTTTTCATTGAGAATGTATATTAGGAAATTATATTTTCTTTAGAAAATAAAATTGGCTAGTGGGAAGTTAAAGTAAGCTAAATTTCCTTCATAAGAAATAAAAACTCAGGCCAGGTGCAGTGGCTCACACCTATAATCCCAACACCTATAATCCAAGTCCTTGCTCAGGAATTTGAGACCGGCCTGAGCAAGTGACAGAACTATCTCTACTAAAAATAGAAAAACTATCTGGGTGTTGTGGTGGGAACCTATAGTCCCAGCTGCTTAGGAGGCTGATGCAAGAGGATTGCTCAAGTCCAGGAATTTGAGGATGCTGTGAGCTATGATGCCATGACACCCTACCCCATGTGACAGTGACACACAGTCTCCAAAAAAAAAAAAAAAAGAAAGAAAGAAAGAAAGAAAAACTCAACACAGGAGGACCCCAACCATTACCTGTAGCTCATGCTCTTTAAATGTTCTCTGAAACAAGCTGATATTCCAGATTCCTAACATCTCTCCAAGATAGCCAGTGTCATAGAGATAGAGGGATTTTTACTCAGAATTTATTTTCCTTTTCTTTTGGGGGGGAGAATATATTTTCATTTTCATTCCTGTTAATTTTTATGATTGGTAATATTTTTTCATTACGTTACCAAAAAGATTTTGGACATAAAGTACGGAAGCAAAGCCATTCGAAATGTCTTCCTGGTCAAGAAGATAGTGCAAACCATCTTGGGGTAATTTCTGGCTTGAGGAAAAACAAATGGAACCTTGGCCGGCCAGGAAGAGAAACTCACAGACTCCAGGCCAGGAAGAGAAACTCGCAGAATACAGGCTGTGCTTTCTGCTCTTTTTTTCTTGTCTGAAAGCTTGAGAGTGGAGTCACAGTTTATTTGTTCACTGTGCTCTTCTTGTTTCTTGTAACCATGGTGCTTTGGTTGAGTGTTTCTTGTGTCAGGCTACTGCTGAGCCAATATTTATCATTTTAGAAATTTCCATGAGTCATAAAATAAACCCGCAATCCGCTGTACCTTCTATGGGCGTTTCTTTCCTAGAGTTGTTTAAAATAAAAGGAAAAAAAAATGCTGAACCTAGAATCCAACACTTGGCATATGTCAGAACACATGTGTACTATCTCCGGCATGGACGCCCCTTCTCTAACGTTTCCAAAGCCATTCAGCACACACGCAAGGTGTACTGTGTGCTACCTGCCACACCCTGCCTGACCGCCAGTCCAGAGCTCTGTCCTTTCAGCCAGGTCTGGGCTGAGGAGGAAAGGAAGCTTTAGAGGTTTGCAGGGAGGAAGTGACTCATTGGCTTACGGGGTGGGAGTGGAGGCTTTCCACAGGGGCCAGAATAAAAATGAGCAAGTGATTCCTTCCACCTCTAGCACGGAAAATTTTACTGGGGGACCAACTCTTGATGACTAGGCCTGAATTTACTGACCATTCACCTGCCCCCATCCCCAATAAAGAAGAATGGAGTTGGACTGATTGTAAGACGTGACACATTAGCCTCATTGATGTGTAAGGGTGTGTGAAGCTAAGACCAGAGCCTCTGTGCTGGTTTGCTCCCTTACGCCAGGACACGGATAGCTGAGACAATTCTTTTGATTCCACAGTCTGGACAGCTATGGCAATTTATTGTTCTTCCTATAAAAACAGGCCCTGTATCTAGAGCCCATGGCCTAGATAGATTTCATTAATCAAAACTCAAGGGCCTGCCTTCACATTACCAGGTCACTCCCCGAATTGCTAAGATTGTGCCCAATAAATCTGTAGAGCACAGGCATCACTTTTTAGAGTTTAAAAAGGTCAAATTCGGCTCGGCACCTGTGGCTCAATCGGCTAAGGCGCCAGCCACGTACACCTAAGGTGGCAGGTTCGAATCCCCAACCCCGGTCCGCCAAACAACAATGACAGCTGCAACCAAAAAATGGCAGGACGTTGTGGCGGGCGCCTGTGGTCCCAGCTACTTGGGAGGCGGAGGCAGGAGACTCACTTGAGCCCAGAAGTTGGAGGTTGCTATGAGCTATGATGCCATGGCACTTTACCCAGGGGGATAGCCTGAGGCTCCGTCTCAAAAAAAAAAAAAAAGGTCAAATTCAACACTTTCAGTTGACAGGTGAGAACAAGGAGGTGCTCCTTGGACAGGTCACATGGCCAGTCAACAGCAGGGCCAGGCCAGACTAGCACTGCGTCAACCAGGGTCAAATCCCTCACTGAAGAACTGGTGATAGAAACACTGGCATCTTAGTGACAAAAGCAAAACGGTTGCACTAAAGACACTCCAACTTCATATCCTGACAACTGCCCTGTGGCTGTTTCTGGCAGAGTTGTCTTTGGATGTAACTTTGAGTTCCCTCCCGGGGAAGAGCTGGATTTCTTTGGCTGGATCATCATTTGACACCCTTCTTCCCAATACCTTCTGAAGGAGGGAAAACCGGAAGTTTAAGACAGAGCAGTCCCCCAAAGAAAACAAAAAAAACCAATAAAAGTTCCATTTGTGCGGCTTGGCGCCTGTGGCTCAAGTGGCTAAGGTACCAGCCACATATACCTGAGCTGGTGGGTTCAAATCCAGCCCAGGCCCATCAAAAAATGATGGCTGCAACCAAAAAATAGCTGGGCATTGTGGCGGGCACCTGTAGTCACAGCTACTTGGGAGACAGAGGCAGGAGAATCGCTTGAGCCCAGGAGTTGGAGGTTGCTGTGAGCTGTGATGCCACAGCACTCTACCCAGGGTGACAGTTTGAGGCTCTGTCTTAAAAAAAAAAAAAAAGTTCAATTGGTGGCTAGGCACAGTGGCACATCCCTGTCATCCCAGCTACTCAGGAGACTGAGGATGGAGGATCACTTGACCCTAAGAGTTCAAGTCCCGCCTAGGCAACATAGCAAGACCCCCCCCACAAAAAGAAAATGAGACCTTACCTAACAAACATAAACATAGTAACCTTACTGTTTAGACCTCATATTAATCTGAAAGAAAAAACATACAAAAAATTTTAAAAATCAGAAAAAAAAAACCCAAACAAAAAATACCATTAATATTTACATCTATCGGCTTGGCGCCTGGGGCTCAAGGGGCTAAGGCGCCAGCCACATACACCTAAGGTGGAAGGTTTGAATCCAGCCCAGGGCCGCCAAACAACAATGATGGCTGCAACCAAAAAAAATAGTCAGGCATTGTGGCAGGCACCAGTGGTCCCAGCTACTAGGGAGGCAGAGGCAGGAGACTCACTTGAGCCCAGGAGTTGGAGGTTGCTGTGAGCTGTGATGCCATAGCACTCTGCCCAGGGGGACAGCTTGAGGCTCTGTCTCAAAAAAAAAAAAATATTTACAACTATCTTATTATCTTGGAGTCTAATTTTTTGGTAGGAAGTTTAGGTGTTCGCCGCCTCCAAACATCAAACTCTAAGTAATCCTCCAGCCATCCATTCTGTGCTCATATTCACCAACATTAGTGAGAAATGTCATTAACAAACACTTCCTTCCTCTGTGGATGTCACATTCATCCGATTTGGTAACACCTCCTGGTGTGCTCTGCCCCAGGAGCTAGGAGCCTGAGAATCCCTGGGGAAGACTGGCCAAGTATACTCAGTGTTCATCTGCTCCCACTTTGTGATGTCCTTGTTCTTCTTTGTACTCCTGGTTACTAACCTGGCCCCAGCGGGCACACAGTAGGACCTCAGTGAACTTCTGCCAAATCTTTTTTTTTTAATTAAATCATAGCTGTGTACATTAATGCAATCATGGGGTACAGTGTGCTGGTTTTATATACAATTTGAAATATTTTCACCAAGTGGTTAACATAGCCTTCCCGGCATTTTCTTGGTTATTGTGTTGAGATATTTATATTCTACATTTAGAGAGATTCACATGTACCCTTGTAAGATGGACCATAGGTGTGATCCCACCAATCACCCTCCCTCCACCCATCCTCCCCCTTCCTTTCCCTCTCTCTTCCCCATACATCTGCCAAATCTTAACTGAAACGTTTAAAATGGCATCTCATTGTGAATGTCAACAAGTTATGTGTTTTTCCTCCATACGTGAACTTTTATTTTTTTAACCTTTAGCGCCTCTATTTCATATGAGAAATTCAAGAGGCAATAATTGATGATGAGATTATGCAAACAATTCTTTTCTTTCTTTCTTTCTTTTTTTGAGAGTCTCTCATTTTGTCACCTTGAGTAGAGTGCCATGGCATCATCATAGCTCACAGCAATCTTAAACTCTTAGGCGTAAGTGATCCTCTTGCCTCAGCCTCCCAAGTACCTGGGACTACAGGTGCCCGCCAAACGCCCGGCTATTTTTTTAGAGACAGGGTCTCACTCTTGCTCAGGCTGGTCTCAAACTCCTGAGCTCAAGTGACCCACCCACCTTGGCCTACCAGTGTGTTTTCACCGGCGTGAGCCACAGCATCTGGCCCTAAACAATTCTATAAAAGGTCCAGCTGCCCAGACTTCTACTTAGTTAACATGTATTAGACTGAACCATAAGAAATTCCTGTTTTTATGGGTCAAAGATAGTTGAGTATTATCAGTAGGAAACTGCTCAACCTAATATGATGGAAAATAATTTGACTATAATTACATCACTCTATACTGAGGCTGTAATTCAGTTTTTTCACTAAGCCACCCTGGTCTCCTCTGTGGTCTGTTTCTATGGCCCTACATGATCAGATTGCAGGTTATCTTTCAGCCTCCAATGGATCCTCCCCACTGGCTCATTCCCTCCACATGACGCTCTCCTTTCAGATCTTGACGTGGTGGGTCCTTCTTGGCATTTAAAATCTCAGCTTAGGCTCAGTGCCTGTGGCTCAAGTGGCTAAGGCGTCAGCCACGTACACCTGAGCTGGCGGGTTCAAATCCAGCCCAGGCCCGCCAAACATCAATGATGGCTGCAACCAAAAAATAGCCAGGCGTTGTGGCGGGCACCTGTAGTCCCAGCTACTTGGAAGGTTGAGGCAGGAGACTCGCTTGAGCCCAGGAGTAGGAGGTTGCTGTGAGCTGTGATGCCACAGCACTCTACCCATGGCGACAACTTGAGGCTCTGTCTCAAAAAAATAAAAAAAAATAAAAATAAAATTTTAGCTTAAATCCCACCTCTTCGGAGAAGACTTCTCTGAGCATCAGTTTAAATAGCACCCAATTACCCTTGGTAACATCAGCCAATCCTGTTGTCACCAAAGCACTTATCGCTCACAAACGGGGACTTCTTTTTCAGCTGCTTGTTGCCTCTGGCAGACTAGACTCAAGGTTGCAGACATCATTTCTGCACATTTTTCTTTCTCTTACTAATTTCAGCATCCTGGGATTTCTTTGTACAACATGGGTCCTTTTCCTTCCATCTTCCTTGCTTCAAACTTTTCTCTCATTCTTTGCATCTCTTCATCCCTTCTTGATACCTTCTGAGTTAATTTCTTGACCTCATCTTTGGATTCATGTTTTTAGTTTTTGCATATATCCAGTTTGTTTCCCAGCCCATCTACTGTATCTCTTAGTTCTACTGTATAACAATATATTTTAGGCTTGGTGCCTACAGCACAATGGTTATGGCTCCAGCCACGTACACCAGGGGTGGCCCGTTTGAACCTGGCCCAGGCCAGCTAAACAACAAAGACAACTGTAACAACAACAACAAAAAAGCCGGGCGTTGTGGCGGGTGCATGTAGTCCCAGCTACTTGGGAGGTTGAGGCAAGAGAATCACTTAAGCCCAAGAGTTTGAGGTTGCTGTGAACTGTGATGCCACAGCGCTCTACAAGGGTGACATAGTGAGACTCTATCTCAAAAAAAAAGAATATCTATAATATAGTATTTTATATTCCTAATGTCTTATTTTTTCATAACTGCTTGTTCCTGCTATTGGCTTCCCAATATCTCTCTTTACCTCTCTGAGAACAGTTACTGTGTTCATTTTAATTTCTTGTACTGTTTCTCCTGTTTGAGTTGATTGCTATCTTTCACAGTGTTTGGACTCCTCTTGTCTCATTCTTTACCTTTATTTTTATCTGTAGACTTATACATATGGCCTTAGGATTTGTATCTACTTGGGCTTGCAGAGAATGCCTGAGGGAAGAGTGAGAACTGGTTCTGCTCCTGTAGAGTGTGTGAGGACACAGGTGGGGATGCTCCAGGCTGGGCAATCACCAATGTTGTAACCTGAGCTCCCATCTCTCTCTGTTCCAGGATATACTTATTTAGTCCTCAGAGATTGGGGAGGGGAAGGAAAGCACAGCCTGGGCAGTCTCCTTGCATGTGTTAGTATTACCTCCCCACCCCGCAGCAGGGTGCCAGCGCTGCACTGACATGAACTGGCAACTTCTGCAGTGGGCACTCTCCCAGTTCTGAGGTTTTCATGCCCTGCAGTGGCTGGGGAGAGGCAAGAGGTTTCAGAGAATAGTGGGACAGGGCAAGTAAAAATGGGTCCCAACTGGAGAGCCTGTCTCTTCTGTCATTTTTCTCCCATTCTTACCCCCCATGTAAAATAATTAGTCCTCCTATTTTTCCTAAAATGACTTCTTCTGACCTTTCAGAAAAGCCCTCATTTTTATATATTAAAATTTGTTATAAAATTTCTAGTTACTTCTCTTCTTTCATGATTTTATGACTTGTGATAACACTCAACTCCTGGGCTTCTTTACGTCCCAAAGAGTTTGAACTTGTTTAGTCTGTTCTTTCTTTCTTTTTTTTGAGACAGAGCCTTAAGCTGTCACCCTGGGTAGAGTACTGTGGCATCACAGCTCACAGCAACCTCCAACTCCTGGGCTCAAGCGAGTCTCCTGCCTCTGCCTCCCAAGTAGCTGGGACCACAGGCACCCACCACAGTGCCTGGCTATTTTTTGGTTGCAGCTGTCATTGTTGTTTGGCAAGCTCGGGCTGGATTCAAACCCGCCACCTTAGGTGTATGTAGCTGGTGCCTTAGCCACTTGAGCCACCGGTGCCGAGACGTTTAGTCTGTTCTTTAAAAAAAAACAAAAAAAAATTGATTCCTTTATTTCCCCTTTTTGAATCTTCTATGGCTCATTTTTCTTTCTCTGGAAATAAAACAACCAGATCAGAATTGTAGAAACAATGTACCATGCTTAGGAGAAATGGAAAAATCTCCAAGAGATACTGCTGAGTGAATTGAATAAAAACAAGCTGCAGTCCTGTATGTGCTGTCGAGACCACTTGTATTTTTTTTTAATGGTCCATATGGTCCCATGTTACACTGATAACACTGTGATAGGGACTCTGATCTTGGTGCTGTGTATGAGGAATTGTGGGACTATTCATTTATCCCTACACTGTGTTTCCTGTTTAGAATATTTCTCAAAAACTCTCCTGAATTTTCTGGACTAATAGATGGGCTTCAGGGCAGTCCATGAGCTCCCTGAGGTGACAGGCCAAGCTTTGTAAGTAGGAGTAGATGTCTTTCTAGAGTAGCAGTTCTCAACCTGGGGGTCGAATGACCCTTTCACAGGGGTTGCCTAAATACATCCTGCATATCAGATATTTACATTATGATTCATAACAGTAGCAAAATTACAGTTATGAGGTAGCAACTTGGTTGGGAGTCACCACAACATGAGTAACTGTGTTAAAGAGTTGCGGCATTAGGAAGGTTGAGAACCACTGTTTTAGAGAGAGGCTTTATACTATTCCTAAGGAATCTCTAAGGGCACATGTAGCCCAAGAGAGGTCAAGAACCACTGGTCAAGCTTGTGTCATTTTCTACCCCATTTTTTCATGGTTTAACTCAAGGAGTACACTATTATCTGAAAAACATACGTAACTGGTCAATCTTTATCATTATAAAATAGTGGTATGTGTCTTTTACTCTATCACAGGGCTGATAGAGAAATCAATAATGTTACCACGTGGTACTGTATTAGTCCCATGAATATACTTCAATATATTTAGCCTTTTCCTAAAATAGATGCCAGGGCCCTTGGGGCTGTCTTGTCCATCAGAGCCAGGCTATGGGCAGTAAGGAATGTCCAGAATGGATTTTCTACAGCTTTCATTTGTTTCATTTCGCCCTCTGTGGTTTGCATTTCCTCTGTGATATTGAGGAAGCAACAAGAAATGCCCCAGTTCTCTCCTTCAACCTCACACACAAGTGATGTCATGTAGCTTGAGGGCAAAGGGCTAGGTCAGATTGCTTATTCCTCTAGCTCCCAGGAATGAGACAGTAATAGCATCTCCCTCTGACAGACACTGCTGGTTATCTCCATTCTCCCCTCTTCCCTAGTCAAGGAACCCCAATGTCTTAGCTGAGCACACAGTTAGAGAACAGACCACATTTCCCAGTTTCTCTTGCAGCAGTATGACTAATCTCTTATCAGTGAGATAAACCCAGAAACTCTATATAAGGATTCTGGGAAGTTTCTACAAAAAAGGGGGTGCTCTTTTATCTTTTTTCCTTCTTACTGCCTAGAGTGTGGAAGTAGTGGTTGATGCTCTAACAGATATACTGGGCCATGAAGTGACCTTAGGAAAGCAGAAAGCGCAGAAAGTCAACAGTATAGAAACCGGGTTTTGGAGACCACCAAGATGATATGCCAGATCTGAATCACTTGCCTCTAGTCTTCTATATGTGAAATGAACATCACACACACAAAAAGTGGAGCCACTAATTTCTAAGTCTTTTTTACTCACAGCCAAATACAATCCTTGCTAAAATTACTTCTTTTATTCACTTAACAAATATTTATGGCTCAGCGCCTGTGGCTCAAGTGGCTAAGGCGCCAGCTACATACACCTAAGGTGGTGGGTTCAAATCCCCAACCCGGGCCCACCAAACAACGATGACAGCTGCAAACAAAAAACAGCCAGGGGTTGTGGCAGGCGCCTGTGGTCCCAGCTACTTGGGAGGCTGAGGCAGGAGACTTGCTTGAGCCCAGGAGTTGGAGGTTG
>CAUYQV010015341.1:0-12174 GCA_963574575.1 Galagoides demidoff | reverse complement strand
CGTCCCAGTCTTTTCTTCTTGACTGTGATGGTTTTGAGGAGTTATCAACAGGTTTGGAGGTTTTGTTTACAAGAGATGCATATCAGTGGTTACCTCTAGTTAGGTTAAAATAAACCAGAACCAGAAAGATGCAAGAATGGTGTGTTCCCTGCAGGAGAGAGAGCTCCTGGCATGGAAGACTCATTCGTTCCATATCTCAGAGTGGTGAGCACCTGCCCCACGCCAAGTGTTGTGCTGGGTGTCGAGGGTGGGCCAGTGGAAAAAGACATGGCTCTTGTGGAGCTCAGTGGCACATGTGGCACCATCTTTAAAGGTCATTCTCAGGGTCGCCTGACCCCTCCCAAGGAAAGAAGGAAAAAGCACTGGATTAATGGCCATGTGAACCTGACCAACAGACACTGTTTCCAGCCTCAGTTTTCTCAGCAGGAAAATGGAGATCCAAATAGTTTCATTCCTATTTCACAAAGTCTCAGGTCAGAAGAAGTGGTTCATGTGAAAACACTCAGTTTCTGTGTTTACCCGAAGGCGGGAAGTATCCTAACTCATTTAATTTACAAGCATGGAAATGGAAGCATGGTGACCCCCACCCCCCACAAAAAGAAAAAAGGAACAGCTAAACCACAGTTCCTTTCCTCTCTGTTTCGTTGGTTGGAGTTGGATCGTTTTGGACCCAGATTTAGACAACCATTCAGGGAGTTTTCTTTTCTCATGGCTCATTGATTTGGCATATCTGGTATAAGTAGCAATAGGAGAACGGCTTAGAAGTGATGGTTAAAAGCCTAATTTTAACCCATTTAGTCCTCACCACTTTCTGTACCATAAGGTAGGTAAAACTGAGACCCAGAGGAATTAAGTGACTTGCCAGCCTCCTAGTACAGGTAACAAGTTGCTGAGCCGGCAGGGAGGGAAGACAGCCTGGGTCCCGCACCTGGATAGTTGTGTGGGTTGTCTGTTACTACAGAACACATGCCCCCAAGCAGCTTAAGATAATACATTTGTTATTTCACAGTTTCTAGGGATCCAGAAACCAGAGCCCTCTGAGTGTGCTATTTTATTCATGAAAGTGTTGGATCATTCCTTTTTTTTTTTTTTTTTGCCTCTATGTGCTTCTGATAATAATTTGCCTTTGTGAGAAGCAAATTGTTTTGTTGCAAATGTTTCATTCAAAGGCCAGCACCAGATGAGATCAAAGATAGCATCAGTTACATTCCCAGTATCTGGGGAAAAGGTCAGAGGGGAAATTGCCACTTTAACCACTTGTTAGCTAGGTGACTTTGGGAAAATTGATTAACTTTTCCAACCCTCCTGTCTTCACTCTGGAACAAGAGAATGCTAGCGTTTACCCCAGAGGGGGCAATAAGAATTAAATGAGATAAGCCATATAAATTTTTAAAGATAATTTCTGGTGTGTTGGCCCTAAGTGTGCAACACACACTGGACGCATTGGACATCTTATGTGACTCAATATGAGGGATCCGAGAAAATCAGCCAGGCACATGGCTCATACTGTAATTGCAATGCTTTGGAAGGCCGTGAGGGCAGGATTGCTTGAGCCCAGGAGTTTGAGATCCAGCTGAGCAACATAGCAAGACCCCTATCTCTACAAAAAAAAGAAAACTGAAAAAATGAGCCAGGCATCGTGGCACATGCTGGAAGTAAATTTTGTTCCATTCTCATGTGGCATATGGCATCATATATCATCATCAAGAAAATATTCATTGTAATGGGATTTGGTTATTTTCCTCTTTTTTAAAAAAGCCAAAACCAAGGTATAGAGCAGTGGTTCTCAACCTTCCTAAGGCCACGGTCCTTTAAGACAGTTCCTATGGGTCATGACCCACAGGTTGAGAACCACTGATATAGAAGGAAGCAGAAGTATCAGTGTTGCATGGGCCTGGGTTCCAGTTCTAGCTTGGCAACTCACAAGCTGTGTGACCTTAGCAAAGTCACTTAACCTCTTTGATCCTAATCTGTATAATGGGAACAACACTACCTATTTCACAGGGAGGTTGTAAATTATTTTATTATTATTATCTTTTTGAGACAGAGTCTCACTCTGTTGCCCTAGAGTGCTGTGGTGTTAGCCTAGCTCACAGCAACCTCAAATTTGGGTTCAAGTGATCATCCTGCCCAAGCCTCCCAAGTAGCTGGGACTACAGGCACCAGGTACAACGCAGGGCTGATATTCCTATTTTTAGTAGAAATGGTGTCTCCCTCTTGCTCAGACAGGTCTTGGACTCCTGTGCTCAACCCATTCTCCTTCCTTAGACTCCAACCATGCTAGGATTGCAGGCATGAGCCACCACACCCGGCCAGAGAGGTTGTAAATTAATTAAAAGGACAGATGAGAGTTTATCTAGGTGGGGCCAGCCTAGCACATATTGAAGGCTGAATATGTGTTAGTCTCCCCATTTTCCTCTTTCTGATTATGCAGTTGCCAACAAACTCAGGGCTCTGATCTCAGGACTCTGCCCAGCAGTGCTTTGCCACCCCCCACCCCCCAAATCCATCAGAGACCTGTCACAGGATGGAAGCTGATACAAGCTGATGCCATTCTGGGAACAGACCCCCTGCCTTGCACCGGGCCCTCAGCATTCCTGCATTCCCGTCTCCTGTCAGCTGGGTCCTGGCTCCCAGTTGGCCGGCTCTCCCTACACTCCTGCTGCTGTTCAGTTTGGTCTCAACAGCCTCGTAACTGCAGTGCCGCCCCACTCCACATGCTTCTCCTAGGGTGCCTTCAGCCACAGTGCCCGTAGGAACTGCCTCCTTTCCCCATGTTGGCACTTCCCAGTTCCTAAGAAATCTGATTGCTACAATATGATGCCAAGAAATTTTCTAGAGAAAAGAAGGGAGGATTTGCGTGTCCTCCCTAGGGACAGGTTGCTAATTTCAAAAATTGCATTTTTCCCTCTTTGCTGGAAACAAAGCAAGATATGCACCAGTGAAGAGGTATTTTTTATCACAATATGCATCCCTGACTTACGCAGAGCTAGTTGGAATCACTGTTGCCCAGTAACCCTGAGTTCTGTCCAAAGAAGAATTTAATGTAAAAAAGTCATCGATATGTTCTATGACCTTTAACTTTCCTCTAATGAAATCAACTCTTTAGGAATTCCTTTTTTAAGATCAAAAGATAAAACCTGTTGTCTTTTTTTTTTTTTTTTGGAGATAGTCTTACTATGTCACCTTTAGTAGAGTACCATGGTGTCACAATTCACAGCAACCTCAACTCTTGGGCTTAAACGATTCTCTTGCCTCAGCCTCCCAATTAGCTGGGACCCACCTGGATATTTTGTGTTGCAGTTGTCATGGCTGTCCAGCTGGCCCAGCTGGGTTCGAACCCACCAGCCTCAGTGTATGTGACTGGCGCTTCGGCATATGGGGCCGGCGCCCTACTCCTTTGAGCCACAGGCACTGCCTCCTTTCTTCATATCTTAAGTAAGGGTAGCTCTGTATTTCAACATGAGTTCAAAGGCTACATTATGTTACAGAATTAATTCAAAAACCTTCTTTGATTTAATGAAATTATGGAGAATTAAGAGTGAATTTAAATGTTTTCCTGATACCTCAGCTTTGTAGAATTTGACAAGCTATTTGTGTGTGTGTGTGTGAGAGAGGTCTTGGCACAGCCCTCTGGGCCTGCTGCATTTCTTGTGTAATGGAGACAACATTACAGATACGTGTAGGGGCGAAATGTGGTCATGCATGGGATTCCTATCAGTCACGCCCAACGTTTTTGGCACCAGGGACCAAAGTGGAGGACACTTTTTCATAGACCCAGGTTGGGTGGGGAGATTGTTTTGGGCTGATGCTAGTCCGTTACTACATTGATTGTGTACTTTATTTCTCTTTTATATATATATATATATATTTTTTTTTTTTTTTTTTGAGACAGAGCCTCAAGCTGTCCCCCGGGTAGAGTGCGGTGACATCACAGCTCACAGCAACCTCCAACTCCTGGGCTCAAGCGAGTTTTCTGCCTCTGCCTCCCAAGTAGCTGGGACCACAAGGCCCAGCTAATTTTTTTTTTTTTTTTGGTTGCAGCCGTCATTGTTGTTCGGCGGGCCGGGCTGGATTCGAACCCGCCACCTTAGGTGTATGTGACTGGCGCCTTAGCCACTTGAGCCACAGGTGTCGAGCCTATTTCTCTTATTATTACATAGTAATATATAATGAAATGAGGACACAACTCATCATAATGCAGTAACAGTGAGAGACGGGAGTGGCTGTAAATGTGCACAGATGAAGCGGTGTTCACTCGACCACCACTCACCTCCTGCTGTGCAGCCACAGAGCAGTACTTATCATGGCTTGGGGTTTGGGGGCCACAGGTTTATGTAAACTGTATACTGATTCCTTGGTTTGGTTTAATTATGGCAACCTCAATAATAGGAACCACCGTTTCCCAACCAGTAATACTATCAGGAAAATAAAAAATCAACGGAGACACTGAAGGGATCTCTCGGGGTAACCGATGGTACACGCTTGCCTCAGAGTCACTTGGGGATCGACACGGCTTGGGCTTGACACTTCGTTTTGTGGTTCAGCCACATTTTGATCTAAAAAGCCTTGTGCGGTTCACCTGGAAACTCAAACATTCTCTATATAAATTTTTTCCTATGCAAAAATATGAATGGAGTTTCAAACAAATGACTTAGGACTCAAACTTTTTTTAAGATAGAAAACTTCCATCAAATGGGGACCGCCTGAGTTTAGACATCTGATTCCCTCTTGGGTGGGGGTGATGCTCCTGGCAGCACTAGAAGTGGGTAGAAGAGGCCAAGGTGCCACTAAACATCCCACGGGGGATAGGACAGCGCCCCCCCCAAAGGATTATCCAGCCCACAGTGCCAATACTGTCGAGGTCGAGAAGTTAGGGTCTATATACACCTTTGGATGTAGATTAAATCTTTTCAAAATGGGAATAATTTTTATAATCTGGTCTTTCACATGATAATATCAGGGGCATCTTATCATATTCATAAATGTTCAAAATTTCAACCTCCAAACAACAGTTGCATGATATTCCGAGCAATGGCTTACTATATTGTAGTGTACGTAGCTCCAGTATCAGACATTTACGTCATTTCCTCTTTGTTCTTATAAAGGCAATACTACAATGAACATTTTTGATTTATATTTTGGGCAGCTCCTGTGGCTCAGGAGTAGGGTGCTGGCCCCATATGCCAGAGGTGGTGGATTCAAACCCAGCCCTGGCCAAAAAAGAAAAAAAGAAAAGGAATATATCTTTGTGCACTGCCCCCATTCTTTCCTTTCTTTTTTTTTTTTTTAAATCAGAGTCTCACTCTGTTGCTCTGGGTATAGTGCTGTGACGTCACAGCTCACAGCAACCTCAAACTCTTGGGCTCAAGCGATTCTCCTGCCTGACCCTCCCAAGCAGCTGGGACTACATGTGCTCACCACCGTGCCTGGCTCCATTATTATCTTAGTATGAATCTTGAAAAACAACTGCTCAGTAAAAAGGAGTAGGAAGTTGGCATGAGCTTATACTTACGTGGGAAAACAAGGAACACACATATTTGCCTACAACTTTGCTGACAAAGTTTTTTATTCTTTTTCTGAGACAGAGTCTCACTATGTCACCCTAGGTAGAGTGCTGTGGCATCACAGCTCACAGCAACCTCAAACTCTTGGGCTGAAACACATCTCTTGCCTCACCCTCCCAAGTAGCTGTGACTCTAGGCACCCACCACAATGCCTGGCTATTTTTCTGTTGTTGTTGTCATTGTTGTTTAACAGGGTCAAGTCCAAACCCAGTGTATGTGGCTGGCACCCTAACCACTGATCTGTGGGCCCCAACCCAAGTTTTCCCATTTTTTAAATCTGCCTTGTCCTTATAGTGCCCAGGTGCATCCAGAGTAGTGTTCTGGAATGGTCTGGCCAGATTCAGCAAGGTCCTGGCACCACCTCTCTTAGGGACAATGGCCAGAATCCACATATCTGGAGTAACCTGGGATTCTCATTGTCCTGTTTTCCTGCAGGATCCAGACACATCAGTCAAGCTGCAGCCAAAGTTGATATTGAGTTTGATTATGATGGGCCTCTGATGAAGACGGAAGTCCCAGGGCCTAGATCTCAGGTGAGTGAGTGGAGGACACCTGGGTGGTGTGTTTTGGAAAAGAATAAATGGGTTTAGACACAAGGACACAGCATGTGTTATTAGCTGCCTTCAGAGAGTTGCTGCTAGAGATCTGGGGTACTAAGAACTAGGTCACGTTAAGAAGTCAGAGGGGCCGGCTCGGCGCCTGTGGCTCAATCGGCTAAGGCGCCAGCCACCTACACCTAAGGTGGCGGGTTCGTATCCCCAGCCCGGGCCCGCCAAACAACAATGATGGCTGCAACCAAAAAATGGCCGGGCGTTGTGGCGGGCGCCTGTGGTCCCACCTACTTGGGAGGCTGAGGCGGGAGACTCGCTTGAGCCCAGGAGTTGGAGGTTTCTATGAGCTGTGATGCCATGGCACTCTACCCAGGGAGATAGCTTGAGACTCCGTCTCAGAAAAAAAAAAAAAAAAGCAAGAAAAAAGAAGTCAGAGGGGTCAAAACGTCTTCACGGAAGAGTGGTATCAGTTTTCTGTTGCCACAGTCATGTTGCATAACAAATACCCACAAAACCTCAGTAGCAGGTGGCATACTGACTGCTTATGCATCTAGGGCTAACTGGGAGTTGGGTGGCAGCTCTGGGGGACTCACCCATGTGCCTAGGAGGTGGCTGGCTGATCCGTGTTAGGCTTGTCTTGGGTCACTGCAGTGACTTGGTTCTGTGCCATGAGGTCCTCATCCTCCAAAGGTCTAGACTGGCTTGTTCTCATGGCAGTGGCGGATGTGCACAAAAGCAAGAGGGCTACGTGCTATGGGACTGAGCCCCACACTGGCCCTCCATTACTTCCACCCCATTCTGCTGGCCAAAGTGAGTAACATAGCTTGCTTTGAGCCTAGTGTCAAGGGCAAGGCTAGAACATAATACAGTGAAAGAACATGGCGGTGTTATATGGCACAGTGAATGGATAGCAAAGGCCCCTGAACTTGACCTTGGAGGGTAAGGAGGAAGAATTTAAGGAAGGCAGGCATTTTGTTCTAGGCAGGGGAGTAACAGTATAATCCAACCTGGTCCAATGCAAATTTAACTTTTTTTTTTGCATGTTTTGCAGATTTGATCCACAGGGTGTTTTTTTTTTTTTTTTCCCAAAAGAAACTTATTTTGTCATTGCAACTATTTTATTAATCCAAAAATCTCTGTACTATTGTAATGATTATAGTTATTTTGGATAGTGTTTTGCTAACAAAAGGGAAGACTTTGTTCATGCAAATTTCTGTTGTAGGGATGGGTTTTAATTTGATTGTACTAAAATTATAGAATAAAGTTTCATATGTGTGTCATTAATATTATCCTGCTTTTTTATGTGGAAATATAATTGCTAACGCTTGTTTTACACTGATTTATTTGGGGAGCTGAAATCTTTGTAATATCAAAGCAATTGCTCTCTGATTCCCGTTTTCTGTATAGAAACTTATAAGTGGTTTATGGAGTATTTGGATTGTAGTTATAAATGGTCCTGAGAGGTGCAAATTAATATTTTCGATGTTTTATATTCCTAGTGGGGTGTTAAAATCTTTCTTATTTTTCTAAATAGAAGAGAGAAGCTATGTTTTTATGAACACGAAACTTCATCAGCTTAATTTTTGTTTTTGCTAAATATTCCATATTCTAGCTGTCTAAATCTCCAGGCTGTCTGTGGTACTGGTGATTTAGCTATGTAATGGAATGATTTCCCACCAACTATTTATATTAAGTAATTTTTAAGATATTGGCAAGAGAGGAAAAAAATGCCAAGACATTGGAATATGTCAATGATTTTAAGCTATTTTGGCAGGAGTGTGCACTTGGCTATAATGCTTTTGTTCTTCTCACCTGCAGGAGTTAATGAAGCAGCTGAACATGATTCAGGTAAGCGGGGCTGTGGTAACATTCCTTCTAGTGTTTCTTTATTACAATTTAACTGAGGGACAGATGCTTAATCTCTTCTGGCTCTTTAAAAAAAAATGTAGCTGACTTCTGTTTTAAACCTTTTTTTCTAGTTTCCCATATGATATTTTTTCTTTGACCCGGTGATTTGTGTTGTTTAATTTTCACATTTTTGTACATTTTCAAAATTTCTTTCTGTTATTGATTACTGATTTCATTCCATTGTGGTTAGAAAACACATTTTATGCGATTTCAGTCCTGCTGGATGTACTGAGCCTTTTTTATGGCCTGGCATGTGGTCTTGCCGAGAGAATGTTTCATATGCAGTGGAGGGGTGTAGATTCTGCTGCTGGTGAGTGGAGTGTCTGGACAGATGCTCGTCAGTCTACTTGCTTTTACAGTGTTGCTCAAATCTTCTATTTCCTTGTTGATCTGCTGCCTGGTTTTCCAACCTATTATTGAATGCCAGGTATTGAAGTCAACAACCATCATCGCAGAACTATTTTTCTCTTAAATGCTTTCCCCTTTTTGTTTCTTATATACTGTAACCTCTGTACATTGACCACCCAAAGCTCTGAAACAAACTGGTCAGTGTACACAGGTGGTCCGCGTAAGGAGCTAGGCCTACTGTTGTGATATGTACATGTGGTTCATGTCCAGTCTGTGAAAATTAGCTCAGTGTACGGAGGTGGTCAGGATTGGGACGTGGTCGACAGTGGAGATTCTGCTGATTAGGTGCAGATGCCATACCTCCTGGCTGGATTGCCCCTTTGATTACTATACAGTGTCTCTCATGTGTAGTAGTTTTTGTTTTATAGTCCATTCTGTCTGACACTACTGTAAACCCTTCTAGCTTTCCTGTGCTTGCTGTGTGCATCAGACACATTTTTCCATCATTTTACTTTCAACCTGTTTATATTCTTGAATCTGAAGTATGTCAGCTGTAAACAGCACGGACTTGGTTCTTTTTATCCAGTCCAGCAATCTCTGACTATTGGGTGGAATCTATTCACAGTTAATATTATTCATATGGTTATATTTACATCTACCACTTTACTTTTTTATTTATTAATTTTTTTGAGACAAAGTCTCACTATGTCACCCTCTGTAGAATGCTGTGGCATCACAGTTCACAGCAACCTCCAACTCCTTAAGGGCTTAAGTGATTCTCTTGCCTCAGCCTCCCAAGTAGCTGAGACTACAGGCATTCGCCACGACGCCTGGCTATTTTTTTGTTGCAGTTGTCATTATTGTTTAGCTGGCCCAGGCTGGGTTCAAACCCACCAACCTTGGTGTATGTGGCTGGCGCCATAACCACTGTGCTATGGGCGCCAAGCCTGCCATTTTACTTTTTGATCTGATTGTTTTTGTGTGTCTTTGTCCCTCTTTTACTGGTTTTTATTTTGCATTAAGTGAATATTTTTTAGTGTATTTTTTTTATTTCTTTAATATTACTATATGTTTTTAGTTTCCTTACTGGTTACCCTAAGGCTTACCACACACACACACACATATATTTTTAGGCAAATGCTTACTGTTGCCCTGGGTAGAGTGCCATGGCCTCAGCCTAACTCACAGCAACTTCAAACTCTAGGATTAAAGTAATATTTCTGCCTCAGCCTCCTAAATAGCTGGGAGGTACCCATCATAACACTCAGCTAATTTTTCTATTTTTAGTAGAGACAGGGGTCTTGCTCTTGCTCTGGCTGGTCTTGAACTCCTGAGCTCAGGCACTTCTCCCACCTGGGCCTCCCAGAGTGCTAGGATTATAGGTGTGAGCCACCATGCCCAGACATTTACATCTTTAAAAAAAAGAAAGAAAGATAAGAAAACAGGTTTAAGGGGTACAGGTTGAATTTAGTTACATTATATATTATACAGTGGTAGAATCTGGGTTTTTGGTATACCCGTCATCCAAATAGTGTCTGCTGTACCCTGTGGTGATAACCATGTATAGCTTATCAGAGTCTACTTCGGGGTTACATCTCAACCCTTTTTGTTCTGATGTATTAAACATATACAGAAAAATTCACAAAATACAAGAATCGCAGTTTGATGGGCTATTATAAAACAAACCAGCCATGTAGTTACCCCAGAATAAGAAACGCAATATTGCCGGCACCCTCAGGGGCCCCCACATGTCCACGGAGTGGGCAGGGCCTGGTTCATTGCACCAACTGAGGCTTAATTCTGAAAGACTAAGAGCGGAGGGATTTGTAGCAAGCAAGCCTGAGTCAGTCTCTTCTCTCCCCAAGAACGCAGAGGCTGTGCATTTCTTCTGCAATTATGAAGAGAGCCGAGGCAACTACCTGGTTGACGTGGATGGCAACCGGATGCTGGACCTGTATTCTCAGATCTCCTCTGTCCCCATAGGTGAGAGCTGGACACTCAGCCCTTGGCTATAGCCCCTCTCCCTCTCCTCCTGGGTGTGGCTATCTAGGATTAGATGCTCCTCCCAGACGCTTCCCTCAAGGAGCAGGAGGAAAACACGTCCTGTGAGGAGCGTATATTATGATGCATACACGTGACATGTCTTCTCTTGCTTACTCCTCCCCCAACCTTAAGAGAGAGTGTGTATTAGTGTGCCCGTTTCACACACAGGTAAACAGTGGTTGGAGAGGTTAAGTAACTTACAGAGGAATCACAGCCAGGCTGTGAACCCACGGTGGTCTGTGTGACCACAGTGTGAACAATTTAGACGTCTCGGTGGGCTTTCCTGGAAGAAGAGCCTGAGACAGAGATGTGTGACAGTTATTTATGAGGGGAGAGCTGTTAGGAGAAAAGGGAGGAAGGAGTGTAGGACCTGGGGAGGATAGAAGGGATGAAGTCTGCAGAGACTGCACAGCCTGGCCACACAGGGCCTGCAGCATGAATTGCGCCCAGAGTTTGTCCCAGAGTGAGGGAAAGGGCCCAGGCTTTTTGTGCCCCCGTGCCAGGCAGCCATTACCCATTGGCTGCCAGACAGGAGGATGTGTGTTATCTCCTAGGCAGAGCGGCTTCCATTCACCAAGGGCAATTTTCTCGATAAGGAGGCAGCTGGAGCCATTATCAAACCAACATGCACAGCAGCTGGGAGACGAGTGACCCACCCAGTAAAAGTGGGATGCCAGCAACATCTGCCTGCCTGGGCTCACCTCCCAGCCACACGGAGCAGGACTCGCTGTGTGGAAGGGCACAGGCCCGGAGCTGCAGACAGGGCTAGCTTGGAAATGCAGGGAGCTGTTATTTGCAGCTTGGATGGTTAATGCTTCCTTAGCTGACAGATTCCTGGCTGCATTCAGTGGCCTGAAGCCTGTCCCTTTGCAGACAAGGCTGGCTCTGTCACAGAGGAGACCAGGTGTCCTTGCTCCCCTCCCTCTCACCTCCCCGCCTCCCCGCAGCCACTGGCCTTCCCCTGACCCAGCCTGGGGTGTCTATACCTCCTCTACTTCCCCCAGCACACATCCTCAAACCTGTTTATTTCCCATGAAGGTGCAGATGACTCATGCTTTTGGGGAAGTCCATCACTCAGGGATGCCTCTGCCTTTGAGGGCATTTTAGGTTCAAAGATTTATAAAACTGTGTTTTCCCTTTGCATTTAAAACTCTGTCTCATTTGTTAAAAGACCGAAGTTCTGAAAGTTCTCTCTCTGTCCACCTTTTCTCTCCTATTTGCAGTTATTGTGAAAGTGTTTTTTTTGTTTGTTTGTTTTTTGTTTTGTTTTGAGGCAGAGTCTTGCTCTGTCATCCCAGGTAGAGTGCAGTGGCATCATCATAGCTCACAGCAACCTCAAAGTCCAGGGCTCTGGAGATCCCCCAGCCTCAACCTCCTGAGTAGCTGGGACTCAGGATAAAATCATCATGCCTGGCTAATTTTTCTGGGTTTTGTGCGATATGGTGTGGTTCTTGGTCAGGCTGGTCTTGAATACCCAGCTCAAGCGATCCTCCTGCTTCAGCCACTTAAAGTTCTGGGATTATAGGCGTGAACCACCACACTCGGCACGTTTTTTTCTTTCTTTCTTTTTCTTTTCTTTTTTTTTTTTTTTTGAGACAGAATCTCACTATGTCACCCTTAGTAGAGTGCCCTGGGGTCACAGCTCACAGCAACCTCAAATTCTTGGGCTTAAGCGAGTCTCTTGCCTCAGCATCCCAAGTAGCTGGGACTACAGGCGCCCACCACAACGCCCAGCTATTTTTGTTGTTGTTGTTGTT
>CAUYQV010015340.1:0-18176 GCA_963574575.1 Galagoides demidoff | reverse complement strand
TTAGAGATCAACAGGCCCTTGGAAGGAGTGTTCCCTCTCTCTGCATAACCAGGCAGACTCATCAAAAGAAAACAGGAGTTCCCTTCCCTTCTCTGTTATCTCACCAGATTAGAAGGAAAAAAAATCAAGCATGCAATCAGAACTGGCCCAACTCATTTCAAACATGATTCTTGTCTCTCAGGTTAATTTACAGGTCAAGTAATTTCCCCCATCACCCATTCACCCAGGTATCTATTCATCCTCCCTTGCAATCTTTTATGTGCCCTTCAATAGAATTACCTATACTCCTTATCTCCCACTCCCCTCTAAAAGACAATCATAAAAATATCAGGATCACACTGGGATATTGGGTAACAACTCTGCTTCTCCCAATGTGCATGGTAAATAAACCTCTTTCTTTTATTACTCTGCCTTAATTGTGTGTTGATCTTTCAGGGAAAGGGGAAAACTGTCCCTCACATCCACACCTGAAAGCAGAGGAGTTCCTTGAGACTCGTAGGAACTGAAGTGGTTCAGAGGGTTGAGGTGCTTCTAATCTGAGTAGTGGAGTATGAATGAGCTTCTTCTAGAGTTGAGAACAGTGAAGAAGTTTGAGGAGGTGTCACTGGCTTGTGTTGGAAGAAAAAAGAAAAGATTGAGAGCTGGATGGCCAAGTATGGTCCAGGTTCCCAGGTCTTAGCCAGTATGGGTAGAATGAGTTTACAGAGGATTGAAGTTGAGCAGAGTTAAGCTATACACACAAAATGAGTGCCATCAAAATACAGTTTAGGCTTGGTGCTGGCCACGTACCCTGAGGCAGGTGGGTTCGAACCCAGCCCAGGCCTGCTAAAGAGCAATGACAACTGCAACAACAAAAAAAAATATCAGGGCGTTGTGGTGGGTGCCTGTAGTCCCAGCTACTTGGGAGGCTGAGGCAAGAGAATCACTTAAGCACAAGAGTTAGTGGTTGCTGTGAGCTGTGACACCATGGCACTCTACTGAGGGTGACATAGCGAGACTCTGTCTCAAAAAACAAAACAAAGCAAAACAAAGCAAAATACGGTATAATTTCAGGGGGTGGGTGTGGGTCTAAAGATCTGGGCTACAAAAATGAGGCCATTTGAGAAGTATCAGTTACATGGAGTCTGGAAAAGAGCTCAGTAGGCTGAATCTGGCGGGCAAAGGAGAGTCAGCCTAACACTGGAGGTACAAATGGAAGAGACCAGGGTCTGGGTTGGACTTCTAGATAGGTGAAGCTCCAGTGGTGGGAGCAGGGATGAGACATGGCAAAGGCATGGGCAGTCCTCTGAAGACGTGTTTCCAAAGTTTGCTCTGTTGATATTTATCATCTACTTATTATGTACTAGTAATAATAACAGCAATAGTAAGAGAAATGGGACAGGTGCTTTTTATTATCTTGCTTTACATAAGCCTGACATCTTGCTATGCATTCCCTTATTAATCCTTCTTGCAATACTTGGAGATAGAACCAATATTAGCCCATTTTATAAGAAAAGAAACTAAGATTCATATAAACCAAGCCACTTGCTCAAGGTTGGGGATAAGCCAGTTCCACGTGACTCCATGCACACCAGAGGCCACTTAGTTTTGCATGTGTTACTAGCAAGGGGACAGAGATGAATGCTACAATTTCTGTTTCAAAGAAAGCCACATATATATATATATATATTAAAGATAGATGCTTTTATATGTTATTTAATATTAAATGCATGTTCTTTACCTTTTAAAAGCCAGAAGATTCTACATTTTTTAAACACACTTTTTCTTTTTGTTTAGTTTTTTCTTTCTAGATATATAAACACAAAACCTTGCTATCTGGTTTTGGAGCTGTGATTGTACAGATGGTGACTATCGTATAAAATTCCTTTGTATAAAAAGACCATATTATTTTCTCTTTTATTTTTCTGCTCAGAAAGCCATATTTTTTGGTCAAGAGTTGACTCTTTGCTCATTCAGCCCCGATTCTAGAATGTTTAGGAATATCTTCAGCGATATTTGCCTTGCTATCATTAGCCCTCTTTAATTTCATGCCTTAACTAATGACATTCTAAAATATCCTTTTGTCTCTGCTGCTCAAACATCCAATTCGCTCTGTAGACTGGCTATAAACGCAAATAAGAGCATTGATTTCCTCATCTCATCACCTCTAGAGAACAATTCATAGAGCACGGAAGTTCTAACTAGTCAATCAATAGTCACTACTTAAATCAGAGACTCAGAGAGAGTAGTCTATTATTAAAAAGTGTTCATCCGAAGATGATGTTAACTGAAAATAAAGGAACTGATCCAGCCTGTGATCCTTATTCAGCTCCCAGAAATAGTCTGGAGGAAAAGAATTCCGTTACCCATATTTAGAGATTTTTCTATTTTTGGTTCTGCTTGAGGAGAGGCAGAGAACGTTAGATTTCTCAAAATCCACTTAACTATTACTAAGCAATTCATGGGAACTAGGATAGGCATTGCAATTGGCAGGGCTTTCCTCCCTACAATCACGGCATAGACCAAACTCAGCATTCAGCTGTCTGTCTCGTTTTGTCCCGTGTTTGACTACAGAATAAACACAGATCCCTCTGAATGCCAACTGCATTGAGCAAGACAACCAGACTCATTAGTTATTGGAAATGCTATTATCTTACCAATTCTGTAATTGTATTTCTGGAGATAGTTACACAATTTTGCCCGACATGGAAAAGGCAACTTTGACCTGAATTACATTAAAAATAGGGCTTTCACTAAATCAGGAAGGAGGGCTTTTCCCCCCCTTCTTAATAAATCTTAATTGGAAGGCTGTCAGAGGTGCACGGGCGGCTATGGATGCGGAAAAGGAAATAAGAATGTCATTCATTATTGCAAGTAATTCAAATATTTAAAATTGTACTTTATCACTCCAAGGTGGGGTTTTAAGTGGACCATGATTCATGATTGTGTATTACTGTGTTCTCAAACTCAAGATGTTTTTAGTGCTGGCAGTGATTTTTTGGTATCTAGTTTTTGAGGTAGGTGAGAATCTGAAGCTCAGATTTGCTTCAGATTCTCAACGGGATTTGCTCACATTGACTTGAACTTGGTCTTTGGTTCTTAGCCCAAAATGCATTGCATTCTGCTCTCTTTTTCCTCCAGGAATGATTCTGCAAACAGAGATGATTTGGCAATCAGGTTCACGGAAATTCTGGTATTCCTTCTCAGCAGTAAGATATCTGCAGATAAGGAGGCCAACAAGTTGGCTTATAATCTACATAGTATTTTCTCTTCTTCAGTTCTTGGACATTTCCTATAGGTAAACAGAGAAGAAAGGGTATTGGGTCTTGCTATCTGTATTTTGAAAAGAATAGTAACTCTACACTTCCAGTCAGATAGAAAGTGCTATTCTACCATGTTAAACTGAAATGTTCAATATAATACATCAATTACAACTAATAGTTTTATTTTTGTGCTTAAAATTTAGTGCTTTGCTGTTTTCATAAGAGTTGGTCTCCCCAGCCTGAGCAGAAGCGAGACCCCATCTCTAAAAATAGCCAGGCATGGTGGGGGGGCACCTATAGTCCCAGCTACTCGGGAGGCTGAGGCAAGTCAATCACTTGAACCCAAGAATTTGAGGTTATTGTGAGCTCTGATGCCCCAGCACTCTAATAGCAGTGACAAAGTGAGACTCTGTCTCAAAACAGAAAACAATAAAAGAGCCAGTGTCTACACTGACAGAGCACGTGGACACCCATGGGGTAGATGATGAGGTTTTCTGGATGGTACATTTCTCTGACTGGCTTGAAATCTCAAAATCAGGGAATCCTTTTTTTTTCTAGAATGTTCAGAATCCCTGATTAATGTGCAAATACCCTCGAAAGACGGAACACTAACTATTTTGTGGTATTAGCTACAAGCACCTGAGAGGGGATGTAGGTTTCCCCAGGAGGAGAGATTTCTACTGAGAGGGAAGTCACCAAAGATGAGTTTTGCCGATTTAGCAATTCTACTTAGAGCCAAATGTGAGTATTACCATGAATAATAAGTGAAAATAGCTGAAATTCCATTAGTAACATGATTCTAGCCAATAGACTCGAGACCAGGAGAGGATGCTATTATAAATCATTATTATTTTATGTTCAGAAAATGAATACACTGATGTTTACAGCGAGGGAAAATGCAAGCCAGCGTTTGCCTCTCCTCCTGAGGAAAGGGATGAACCAGGACGCATTTAGAAAACGCTGAATGTCTTCGGAGTCTCACCAACTCCATCCCTCCTCAAATGGCCATATGTGAATTAGGCACTTTGCAGACTTTTTTTTTTTTTTAACTCAGCATTTGCTGATCTTCAAAAGAATGGCTGGTGTAAAAATATACTTTACCTTGGAAAGAAACCTGTTATAAGGAAAGGTGTGAATAAAATGTAGTAGGTTTCTCAGACTTACTGCAAGCGGCTTATTTCATTCCAAGGTCTTTCTTTCTCTTTGCTTTTTTAATAGGACCCTGGCTTTAGCAAACTAGGCTTTGGAAACATGAAGGGTTAGTCCTGGGCTGTTTGTAGTCTGGGAACTCTATGAAGCAAAAAATGTAGTATTTCTTTTGTTTTCACTTCCTGGTGCCTAGCAATTAGTAGGTCTACAAGATTTATGAAATGAATAATTAATCTGCTAACCTATGTGCAAATATGATACTTAGTAAATTCCCAAGAGTTTTCTTTCTTTTTTTTTTTTTTTTGCAGTTTTTGGCCAGGGCTGGGTTTGAACCCGTCAACTCCAGTATATGGGGCTTGCGCCCTACTCCTTTGAACCACAGGCGCCACCCAAGAGTTTTCTTTAATGTATATCTATTAAAATCAAGAAGGAAAAAAATTAGGATTATTTTGCTAGTGAAGGCAAGTTTGTAAAACAACAAAACAATCTGTACTAGATACAGAAAACTTGCTAGTAATGGTGTAGATTAGGTGTTTCTGTGATCTATTTGCCAAAATATGCAAGACTTGAAAATCACAAAATAATTATTATCTCTAGGACCATGTACTCATTTCTTGGGGGAGCAATGTGATCAGCTACTTTGCTTTTTACTCAGTAAATCAACTTTACCGGGCAAAATTGGGACAGACATTAGGATACAAAGGAACATTTTGTAATTTTACGTCCTAAATATTTAGCTAGCATATCCCTTTTTTCTTCTAAACAACACAAACAATTTGTCTTTATGTCATGTAGATCCTTCCCAAGTTGCACAAAAGGAATGCATAATGTATGATGTCATAGCTCAGTGATTCCCACAGCTAAGCCCAGGTAAGCATTCCATACAGATTTGATTTTTTTTTTTTTAACATAACAGGGTCTAAGTGGGAAGATTCTTGTTAGGGGTGTTTAGAAGATATTTTTAGCAAAGACGCCTGCAGATGGATCACCTTTGTAGTATCGAGAATTAGAAGAGCTTGTTTCATCTTACACGTTGAAGGCAGGGGTTAAGGCTGAGAGTGTTTGTAAGTCGAGGGCTCTGGGAGAGCTATTGATCTCCAATGAAAGCAGCTGAGCAGGTCACCTAATTTTGTGTATGTTGTGTGTACCTAGGGGCCGGACTCTGCTCTCCTTATAAATCATCGTTATGAGGTCCCAGATATCAGAACATTTCATATTTAAGAGACACGAAAGCATGAGTGGAAATGGATAGCATACTCTTATTTGCATTTTTGGTTAAGGCAGGGAAATGGGGTCAGGAATGGATATTATATTCCTTTGAAGAGGTGACATGCTAAAGTAAAGAGCAAACTCATGATAGGACTGGGAGACAAAATGTTCTTATAGAGAAATATAAGGAATCTCCATGGTTATCACTGAAGTTCCCATACATAGGGAAAATGGGAACTTGTGGCCCCCATTTAGAGTAGGAGTGTCCAACCTGAGGCCCTTGGACTGCATGCCGATTTTCTGAGGACTTTTTTTTTAACCTATCTCTAGCATCAGATCTCACGAAAAGTTTACACGGATCATTATTTGCCAATCAGCTTTTGTTAGTGTTTGTGTATTTACTGTGTGGCTCAAGACAACTCTTATTCTTTCAACGTGCTGCAGGAAAAAAAAATCAGACACCCCAATTATAGAGACTATTTTGTAATATTTTGTGCAATTTTTCAGTGCATGTTTTGCAAATAAAGTTACATTTAGCAACAATTTCCCTTTTTCTCCTCTGTATGGAGACTGTATTGATACAATTGACATTCACTGAGCTGGTCTGAACTACCTCTCATTTTAAGCCAGTTTATAGGAAGTGGGCTTGCCTGTTGTATCTCCAAATCTCCCACAGAAGGAAAACAGTTGTAGCCTAATGGCCACTTTGAAAACAAAGACTGAATATTGGGATTTGGCTGTCGCTTTTTCTGCAATACCTTCTCTGGGTCACAGATTGGGTGCTGTGGCTTTTCCCTCCCTTTGTGGGGTCCTGGTCCTGGTCCTGGCAGCACGGGGCTGTAGCCTCGAGGGCTGGTAATCTGTCATTCTCCAGGATAACTCTATTTCAGAGGGACTCTCTAAAGGCCAGGAAGGCAGCAGGGCCCCCTGCTGTGGCCTGATGTCCAAGGCTGACAGGGCCCCTCCCTCTTGGCTGGGCACTTCCCCTCCAGAAATCTTCTGAGAGCCAAAATGAATGGCCCACATTGTGTTTTGCTCTATTTCATGTTGGGATTGCACTCTGCAAAGCATGAGGCATTGTATGAGGACTGGAGAAGGAAGAGAACTGAGTATTATGAGGATAGACAGGCAGTTTGTTTAACAAGTAAGAGAAAACAAAATTGTGCACATAGTCTGCTCTAACACCTCCAATTTCTTTTTTTTTAAAGTGTCTAATGTTCTTTGGCTTCGTGATGCTTTTTGTGGTCCTTTTCCTGCAGGTGTTTTGTGAAACCTACGCCTCACACTAATTCAAGTTAATTTTGTCCTGAGAAATCTGAGATTGTGGCGAAATTAGAGCAGGCCAATGATGTCTTCCCTGGATTCCTGTGTCCTCAAGAGGTTTCTGCTGTTGTTGTTTGTTTGATTGTTGAGGAACATTTTCTACCCCAAAGTAAACATCAAGAGAGGTTTTCTCTTTTGTGGTGATTTTAATGCCAAACCCATTGTGCTCAGTGCTCTTGAATCCAAACACCTGTGTTCTAGAGAGAATGAAATTGTAATAGGTGGAATCTTCCTGCTATCTGGGAATTTAGCTGACGATGAGTTGGTATGGAGTTGGCAATAGACTATGCTATAGCTGGGAAGAGAAGAGATCACCCTTATAAGCATAACGAGTGGACTACATTGCTCTGGCACAGGATGAAAGGATGTGGATGGTGGAATCAAAGTGTCTGCATCAGCTTTTAAATACAAGTAAGGTCTTCAGGGGGAAGGAGGAAATGGGATGAGTCTTCACAATCAAATTTTTCAACTGTGATCATTTAAAGCCATACCATTACTAGTTATCTACCCAGAAGAACAAAAATCATTTTATCCCAAGAACATTTCCACCAGAATGCTGATTGAGCTCAAGTCACAATCTCCAAGACATGGAAGCAACCCAAGTGCCCATCAACCCACAAATGGATTAATCAACTGTGGTGCACATACACCATAGAGTACTATTCAGCCATGAGAAAAGATGGAGACTTTACATCTTTTGTGTTTACCTAAATGGAGTTGAAACACACTCTTCTTAGTAGAGTATCTCAAGAATGGGGAGAAAAAAAGTATCCAATGTACTCAATATTAACATGAAACTGATAGATGAACAACCACGTGCCCACATGAAAGAAAAAACACAAGTATAGTCTAGCAAGGGGGTAGGGTAAGGTGATCAGATGTCCCGCTTTTGGTGGGACAGTGCCAATTTTTAACAATTTATCCTGCATCCCGCAGCATTTTAAAAAAGTCTCAATTTGGCTTGGCGCCTGTGGCTCAATCGGCTAAGGTGCCAGCCACATACACCTAAGGTGGCAGGTTCAAATCCCCAGCCCGGGCCTGCCAAACAACAATGATGGCTGCAACCTAAAAACAGCCAGGCGTTGTGGCAGGCGCCTGTGGTCCCAGCTACTTGGGAGGCGGAGGCAGGAGACTCGCTTGAGCCCAGGAGTTGGAGGTTGCTATGAGCTGTGATGCCATGGCACTCTACCCAGAGCTTGAGGCTCCGTATAAAAAAAAAAAAAAAAAAAAAAAAAAAAAAGAAAAACTAGTGCTTTGTTTTATATGGAATCAGAAAAAACCTAGAACAGCAAATACAATACTCAGAAATAAAAACAAATCAGGAGGTATTACGTTACCAAACTTCAGGCTATACTATAAATCTGTAGTGATCAAAACAGCCTGGTACTGACACAAAAACAGAGAGGTAGATTTATGGAACAGAATAGAGAACCAAGAGAGTATCTAATGTACTCAATACTACTATGAAATCAATATTAATCACCTACACATTCCTATGAATGGTAAAACATAACTATAGTCCAGAAAGTAAAAGGGAAAAGGAAGGGAGGGGGGAGGGGAGGGGGGGAAGGAGGAGGGTATTTGTGGGGATCTCACTTAATGTGCATGATGCAATGGTACATTTCAAAACTATTAAGAAAAGAGTCTAATTATGATGAATGAGTTACTTAGTTCAATGTAAGCATTTTACATTGTACCTCAAATCAGTACACTGAACCCCATAAATGCATCAGTGTACATAGTTATGATTTAATAAAAATAAATAAATAAATAATTTTAAGTACAAACTCACCTCTCTTTATAATCTTTTAATCTTACAGGCTTATTTTTATTTGGAGAGGAGAACTATACACAGAACTATAATTTCCTAGTTACTAACAAGCGGAAAGTTAAATTTATTGCCCAGTGATTATAATTGCATTACTTTGGGTTCCTGGTCCAATTCTTTTTCCACACTCAAAATCTCATTTTTAGTTTCATTTTATTTCTCCTCCTTTTTGTTTGTGTACTATAAATTGCCTCAAATCGTCTCTGGATAAAGGCATAGAAAGAATAAAGCATTCATTTACTTCATATGGTCACATCAATGTTTACTCAATTGGAGGTTCTCTAAGTATTTCAAGAATACGTCACATTGATCTCCTTTTCCTAAGTCATCTGCACCCAGGCTGGCAGGTTCAAACCCACCTAGGCCAGCTAAACAACAATGATAACTGCAACCAAAAAGTAGCCGGACACTGTGGTGGGCACCTGTAGTCCCAGCTACTTGGGAGGCTGAGGGAAGAGAATCGCTTAAGCCCAAGAGTTTGAGGTTGCTGTGAGCTGTGACGCCACAGCACTCTACTGAGGGTGACTAAGTGAGACTCTGTCTCAAAAAAAAAAAAAAACTAGAAGTCATCATTTTGCTTATCAAATTGAAAAACATTTTTTTAAAGTGAGAATTCCTAAAGCTGGGGGCAAACAAAACATAAAGCCAGGAAAGCCATGGTTACATTTGTGTTCTCTGCTCATGGTCCCAGCTCTCCAGGCAAAAATGGAGATATATGGGGCCCCTTGGTATATGGGGCCAGCGCCAACGCCCTACCCACTGAGCTGCAAGCACCACCCCTTATTTTTTATAGGAAGAAAAAGAGTCACCCTGGAGTCACCTGTGAGAAAGGACCAGTGTGACCTTCAGGTAAGCACTGGCTTTTGTCCCTCTGGCTAAAATACAGTTTATTTTGCCAGCATGACAAGAAGTCCTCACTCGTCTGGCCAAACCCAGCCTTCATAGTGTCCCCACATCAAAAAAAAAGGGAAGTAGAGTTACTGGGAGATGAGGGTGGGCCCCCCTAGTGAGTCAGGCCTAGTAAGCAGGTGGGGTTGGTGATGTCCCTTCCTAGATAGGACACTTCCCACAGGGTCTGACCACCAGGGATCCAAGCCTCTGAATACTCAGACGCTTCAGGCAGGATTCAGTGGCTCTTCTCTGGGGATCTGTCCCCTCCCAGGGATCAGGGTTCACAGACCCCTAACATGTAGTCCTGTTCATTCCACCTCAGTCCATCCATGTTCCCAGCCCTCCCTCCCTATCCTTCATGTGTCAAGGTTGCAGGGCAAGAGAATCAGCCCATATCTCTTCCCTAGTCCTGTGGGCAGTGACTCAAAGGCCACACGTGACCATGAGAGAAGGGGACGTGCAAGAGGGTGCCTGGCAAATGCAGCTTCCCCCCACCCCATACCTGCATGTGCTTTGCCTGTGATGGGCTCTCAGGCACCGTGCAGGTTGTGTCACCTGCTCCGTGCCCCCTAGCACCAAGCACAGAGAAGCCCCGTACCTGCCGGCCTCGGTATAAGTATGCACTGGACACACTCATGCTAAAACATAGTTCGTAGTTTAGCTGAAATTCCTCATTAATAGGGCAGCCTGTGCTTGTTTGTTGTTGTGTTTTGTCTTTTGCTAACTGCCCCCTGATGTGCCGGCATCCCACCCTCTCCCCTCTAGTAGGGGCAGTTCCTCCTCAGTCCTCAGGCCCAGGCCTTCCCACCCCGGGACCCTGGAGGAGCCTGGACCAAGGGTACCAGTGGCCAAACGGCGTCTCATTCTCCCTTCCGCGTGAGCTCTGTGGCTGAGTGCTCCCCATCAGCTCTGCGGCCACAAGGGGAGGCTCAACTGGCAGACAACACATTTTTGCAACTGTCACAGCCAGTCAAGGTCACAGGGAAAAAGCTCTGTGTCTATGAGGAGGAGGGGGAGGGGAGGCAAGGGCAAGGCAGTGAGGACAGGATGCGCTTTGCTCCTTGAATTCCCACCTTGGAAGAGGCAGGGTGCCTGCCTAGACAGCCCAGCTCCTGCTCCCCAGTGGAGCCCACGCTCTTATGTAGGAAGTGGGTGGTCTAGGTGGTGGGGGCAGGGGCGCAGGAGGTCCGGGTGCATCGCACACCTCCGTTTCTAACTCTCTGCGTGATCTTGGGCAAGTTACACATCAGTGCTTCTAGTTAAAATAGGACAACACCACTAGCACACAGTATTTGATTTTTTTTTTTTTTTGAGACAGAGTCTCAAGCTGTCACCCTGGGTAGAGTGCTGTGACATCACAGCTCACAGCAACCTCCAACTCCTGGGCTTAAGTGAGTCTCTTGCTTTAGCTTCCCAAGTGGCTGGGACTACAGGCGCCCGCCATAACGCCCAGCTATTTTTTGGTTACAGCCATCATTGTTGTTTGGCAGGTGCAAGCTGGATTCGAACCTGCTAGCTCCAGTGTGTGTGGCTGGGGCCCTAGCCGCTTGAGCTACAGGCGCCAAGCCTGGATGTGTTTTAGGTACTACTGTAAGTACTCTTAAATAATGCTTACTTCTTGCTGACCTTCTCAGGCACCTTAATTCTCTTGCTTTTGTGTTCTTGTCAGCCAAGTGGGTATTCCCAACCATCTAATAGGGTAGACACTGTGTCATCCCCACTTTAGACATGAGGAAGCTAGGATATGAGAAGGTCACACAACTAGTCACGAGTACATGCAGGACAAGAAGGCAAGCGGCTTGGGGCCAGGGTCCCTAGCTCTCGGCCACTCGCCCTGCTTCCTCTCTGAAAACATGGACAGCAGCTCACGCTCGGGAGGGAAGGTGACAGCGCCTGTCTAGTGAGCACCCACCGCTGCACTAAGCATGACTATGTCCTTTACGGCAAACACGGAGGAGGACATCTCGAATATAGAGGCAGGGAAACAGGCTCAGAGAGCTCAGAGACCTCCCCTAGATCAGAGATCTGAAGCCAAGGCAGTGACTCCTGCTTGTAACCCCAGCCCTCTGGGAGGCCAAGGCAGGTGGATTGCCTGAGCTCAGGAGTTCAAGACCAGCCTGAGCCAGAGCGAGACCCTCCCCCACCCCGTCTCTACTAAAAATAGAAAAATTAGCCAGGCGTTGTGGCAGGCACCTGCAGTCCCAGCTACTCAGAAGACTGAGGCAGGAGGATGGCTTGAGCCCAAGAGTTTGAGGTTGCTGTGAGCTATGACACTACGGTACTCTACCCAGGGCGACAGAGTGAGACTGTCTCAAAAAGAAAAAAAAAATCTGAAGCTAGATCTGAACTGGGTTTTCTCACATCGAGGTCTGTGCCAGCTCTTCCACGGCCCACCCTGTGCCTGGTTCACAGTCTTAGGGACACTGCTCTGGCCCCACAGCACAGGCAGCTGCGGTGAGGACAGAGCTGCCCTTGATACTACACCCCAAGAGGGGCCAGGAGCCTTCAGGCTGCACTCGAGCTGCCTCCATCCTCTCCCTCCTGGCTGAGACCAACCTCCTCCTGCAACCCCCTTGTCCCCGGAGTGCTGGACACTGCTCCTTGATCAGAACCTGTCCACCCTCCCTGCAGCTGGTATCCATTTTCTGCCTGGTATTATGGACAGGAGGAGGAGAAACACATTACATTCATGCTGCTTGGTACTTTAACCCGCATCAGCTCATTTGGTCTTGACAACCACCCTGTCGGATGGATGATGTAGCATTGCCCGGGGTCCTGATTCCACACACGGGGAGGGCAAAACTCCCACAAAGTCCCCCACATTTTAAGCCAGGACTCAAGCACTCGTCTTCAGACTGCAAAGCCAGGGCTCTGTGGAGATCTGAGAGGCCACCTCAAATCTAGGGTCACATCTAGAGATGAAGAAACTGAGGCCCAGACAGGATAAGTGGTCTGCTCAAGGTCACAGCCACCCATAACAGAACTGAGACCGAAACCCGCAGCTCCTGACTTCGTAACACCCTCCCCTCATCCGAAAAACAGAGGAAGCCAATTGTGCCAACCCAACCGACAAAGGGGGTGAGTGACGCCAACCTCATCTAAAAACAAAACAGGAACAATCGGCATCGAGGCGCACGACCACCCCTGTCTCCAGGACGGATTCCAGTGGGGAGTCCAGGGGCTCCAGGCAAGCGCATGAGGACCAAGTTGGAAGGTGGGGACTCTGCTCCTGGCACACTGGATCTCTTTAGGAAATGCTCAGGTGGCAGAGCCAGCCTGGGCTGAAAATACCAGCTCAGCAGCCTGCATCTGCTGAGGGTGGCCGCCTGCACAGGGCGTGTACTTATCAACAGTATGGAAGGAAGACGGGAAGGCAGGAATTTAGCACTTAGATGAGCAGCCCCTTGGCCTCTCTGTAAGCTAAATCTTCACCTGCACAGCCCTTTATAACACACACCTTACAGCTCTGGTTCTGATTCCGCCAAAACCTTGGTAGCAAGGTGGGAGGTGGGGTCTAGCTCTGAGAGGTCACTGCGGGCACCATGGCAGTGGAAAGCTGCAATCCACTGAGGGGCAGGACACCCACCTGCCCTGGCCAGGTGCTGCGCCCTACAGATGCTGGGGTCCCTGCTCTTCAGCTCAGCCTTTGCTTCCTTCCTGCTGACCTTCTCAGGACACCTTAATTCCCTTGCTCTTGTGTTCTTGTCGGCCAAGGGGGTATGTATGTCCCTCTCACAGCTGGAAGGATACACCAGGAAAGTAAAGGGGGTGCCAGCAGCAACGTTTTATTTCACTTTTTCACATCTGGGCCGAAAGCCACACTATTCATCATTCACTGCATCACTGGATTCCAGCCGGCTGGGCTACCATCGTTCGTTACTCTCTGCGAATATTCCTCGCCCCTTTTAGACAGAAGAGCCAACTGGGCTGAGAAGCTGAGAGACCAGCTGAGGCCTGGCACAGCACTTAGAACCGCTGCTGGCTCTCCCCCTTTCACCGTGCTGAGGATGGGGCTGTTTCCCATACAGCAGGGGGACCTCCCGCTTAGAAGGGCCCTGAAAGTCACCCGCACCCAGCAGTCCTAGGACTCAAAGCAGCAAGAGGATCCCGGTCACTCCCAAGAACTGAACGTTCCCTAACTTGGAAAAGTGAGAAGCAGGGGGAAAGTAAAGCCTGGGCCCAGAAACTCCAGAGAATTCCAGATGGAAAAGTTCAGGCTGGGACCCTGCCAGGGTCACCGGGAGCAGCTCTCATAGAGCGGGGTTGCTCAGAACTACCAAAGGGCCGCTTCCAGATGCAAGCAACCCGGAGCCCTTCCGGCCCCCCAGGGACTGCTGGGGGGGGTCCTCACCGCCCAGACTCTGGCTGCCCATCCCTGAGCCCTCCCTCAGTCCAGCTGGCCTGGCTCACCTCTGGGCAGTTTGGGCGCGTTCTCCTGCATCCAGGAGAAGAGGTGGGCGAACTCGCAATCGCAAAGCCAGGGGTTCCCGTCCAGACGCAGGGTGCGGAGCGCGGGCAGCGCGTCCAGGGCGGCCACGCTGAGGCTGTGCAGGTTGTTGTTGTTGAGTTCCAGCACCTGCAGCGACTCCAGGGTCTCGAAGGCGGCCTCGTGCACGCCCACCAGGTTGTTGTTGGCCAGGCTCAGCTTGACCAGCCTCCCGGCCGAGCGGAAGGCACCGGCGCCCAGCTGGGTCAGGTTGTTGTAGCTGAGGTCGAGGAACGCCAGCTTGGCCGAGCCGCTGAACGTGCCCTTCTCCAGCGAGCGCAGCGAGTTGTTCCTGAAGTCCAGGTACACCAGGTCGCCGTAGAAGATGAAGAAGTCCTCGGGGATCTGCTGGATGCGGTTGCCCGCCACCAGCAGCTTGCGCACGTCCAGGGGAAAGAGGTCGGGCACGCTGGGCAGCCCACGGTCGCGGCAGTCCACGGTGTGCGGGTCGGTGCAGGCGCAGCCCGCGGGGCACGCGTGCCCGGGCGCGAGCACCGGCAGCAGCAGCAGGAGGCTACGGAGCCGGAGAGCCGCGCAGGCGGGGGCGCGGGGGCGCATGGCCGAGGGGCCCCCGCGGGCCGCTAGACACCCACGCGGCTCTCGGAGTGAGCCCACGCGCGGGACCCCGGCTGCCGGGCGTGGAGAGCCGGAGGGCGGCCCAGGAGAAGAGGGCGTGCTCCTGGGCGCGCGGGGGCGACGGAGCGCGGCGCGGACGGACTTGGGGAGTCGGGGCGGCGGGGACAGGCAGAGGAGAGGCCGGGAGGGAGGGGCGAAGGACTAGCGAAAGGATTTACCCGGACAGGAAATTAACCCGCTGGAAAATCCCGGGGAGAGGCGGGAGCGGTAGGGGGGGCCCGAGTTGCGGTAGCCAAAAGCAGCCCCACCCGGCGGCTTATTTCCGAGACCGGGAGATACTACCGGCCGCGCGGATTTGACCGGTGGCTCTTCAAGTCCAAGTTCAGTTACTGAGCCTGGGAGCGGTTTCCAGAGGGCGTGTCTGGGACTTGTGCCCCACACCCCAGCGCACGCCTGGTGCCAAAGTGCTCTCCCCGCGCCACCCCTGTTGCCAAAAGGAATGAAACCTGGGTCATTCCGACTCTGCTCCGTGGGCAATCCCCGCAGGCTCTCAGGGGCCAAGCCAGGGGCTGTTGACCTGACTTTGGGCGGGCTCCAAAGAGAGAGAGAGAGTGGTTGGTCTTCCCTCTCTTCTCCCCCACCCGAACTTGACCCATCTTAGTGAGAGGCCAGAGAGTGAGAGGGAGACAGGTGGCTGCCAGAGCCCCTGCTGTGGCCCAAAGGAAAGCCAAGGCCAGTCAGCACTTTCCATGCTGGCCCCGCTTCTCCACGGAACTGGAATCCACCGAGCAATGACCAGCTGCTGGTTTGAAAGAGGCCAACCTTGTAGGCATTGCGCCGGGATCACCAGGCCTGGGTTCTGGGCTGTGTGGCCTCAGACCAGCACCTCTGCCTCTCTGGACGGGGTTAGCCCCATCTCTGAAATGGGAAAGGGTAACAGGTATCTTACCAGCTATGGAAGGGGGCCAAAGTTCAAAAATTATCTTTCCATTCTCTCCCCTACCAAACCCCCAGCTTTTATGGCCTAGGTAAGTGGTCAGGGAGGTTCTAAGCCTGGAAAGAAAAAGGACAGACTGGAGTTGGTGGGGGTAGCCTCCAACACCGCAGCCCAAACCAAATTCCTTTCCCTCTATACCACCCCCATTTTAGAAACTTCTTTATGGGGAGGTCCCTGCAGAACCACCAAGAGATTGTCCTGCTGTGGGCTATTTTGGTCCAGATACCCTGGAATTGATAAGCTTCCCCGGATCAAAAATAACCCAAGGAACAGCTGTTGGGCAACAGGCCGCCAGAGACCCTGCCCTGGCCCCCAGCCCTGCTGGGGACTGGTGGAGCCTTGGATTCTGAAGCTAAGCCCCCAGCCTTCTCCAAAGGTACACACAGTCTTGATGCTGCTGAGCCACTGGATTAGAACACTGAGCCTCTGGAACAGAGCCAAGGGATCAAGAGAGGAGAGTATTTGCAGGAGCCCAAGAGAAGGGCAGGCAGAGCCTCTGGGGGAAACTTGGAGACATTTCAACCCTTTCCCTGCTTATACTCCAGACCTCCAAGTTCCCTGTCTTTGTGCCCACTCACTTAGGGGCCCCAGTTTGCTGTTGTCATCCCAGGTTCAAAGGCTCAGCACCCCCGCACCCCCCACTCCCATCTCATGCTCTTGAAGAGGCAGGTGCTGGGGGGAATGGGTCTGAATGCTCTCTGGAGTGGGTGAAAATGCTTCAACCTACATAAAGGATGCATAAATTATTGAAGTCACACAAAGTGCAAGCAGGTGGCAGAATAAACACATTCTCCACCCTTGCAACTCTGCAAAATCACTCGGAGACAATCTGTTGCACTTTTCCAAGCTCAGGCATGGTTCTGGCTGCTCATTCCAGTACTGAGGGGAACCTATTACTTGTTCGAGCCCTTGGCATCACTGCTTCATAATACCTGCGTTTGGTTGGGCTGCCATCTTGCACACGCGCACCCTTGTGTCTGTGTGTCCAAGTTGGACACAGCTCTCCCTGCCAAGTGGTCTGGTTGGCTGCACACTGGTCTACAGTGAAGACCCTGGATCTGGTCCTAGCCTCAGCCGTAGAATCTTTCACAGCTTAATTGATCTTCCCGGGGACTTTACAGCCTAGATTAAGGTGACCAGATTTTAACATTGGTAAAGTGGGACACCATTGACGGGGCGGGTGCTGACAACAATGCAAACTTTGATAATAAGCAGTTCTCGGTAATCACTTTTCAACAATTATTTGTTATTATTACAGTTTAACAGTATAAAATTAACAAAAATAATATAAAACTCATATCCTGGCGAAATAGCCACATGGCAGCCAAAAACCGTATATTCCCTTCCTGTTCTCCCGCCTGTTCCCTAGCTTGTGGTGCATTCTTTCTAAAAATCGGGACTTTTTTAAAACACCGTGGGGTACAGGACAAATTGTTAAAAAGCGGGACGTCTGGTCACCTTATCCGAGGTAGTAAGGAGGAAACTAGTGCCTTTTATGACTTAGCCTTGGAAGTCCCACACCATCACGCCCACTGTATTTTATAAATCATACATTCCAGTCCCAGTTCAGTAAGGAAGGAGACTACACGAGGAGTTGAATAACAGGAAGTGAGGATCACTAATTGTCTTGGAGGCTAATGCAGCTGCCATTTCCCCGTGCCTAAAACAGTGCCTGGTACGTATTAGGAGCTCAATAAATATTTTAATTAAAATACATTAACATTTTTTGAGATATTCCTTTTCTTTTTGTCCTAGGAGAACCCAACTACATGATATGATGTATTTCTTTTCTTTTTTTTTCCAGGCAAAGTAGAAGCCATATATTTTGCAACAATTATTCTTCCCACGAGTAATTTGTAAATTCTCTCCCACCCCACATTAAACAGGTAAGTGAAACAGATTCCATATTTTAACTGTGACCTGTAAGATTCAGAATGTCAACACCATACTTGCATTCTACATAATGGTACAAACAACACATATACCTTAACTTCAAAATCTGAAAGGATTCATCCTAATTATGGGGGGGGGGAACTTCCCATCTCACACACACTATTGAAATCTGGTTCTGAATATAGCACAGCATATACAGCAATTCAGATTTTTTTAATAACTACGGATGCCAGGTTATACATAAATTGCATTAAACTCCATTTCCCCCTTATTTCATTTCCCCATATATTTAAGTGACCTTTATCTTCTTTTAGAGTAGGCAAGATAACTGAAGCTTTGGAAACTGGACTAGAGCACAAGAAAAATAGCCCCTATTTTTAAGATTAAGGCGGTGTCCTTCCAGAGGCATCTCTGCCCCCATCCGACCGATATATTTCTTTTTCTTTTTTTTTTTTTTTTTTTTGAGACGGAGCCTCAAGCTATCCCCCTGGGTGGAGTGCCATGGCATCACAGCTCATAGCAACCTCCAACTCCTGGGCTCAAGCGAGTCTCCTGCCTCCGTCTCCCAAGTAACTGGGACCA
>CAUYQV010015336.1:0-12636 GCA_963574575.1 Galagoides demidoff | reverse complement strand
AACTCCTCTTTTTCCATTTACATGCCCTTTGTTTCTTTCTCTTGCCCAGTTATTCTGGTTAAGACTTCACAAACTATGTGTCACTTATTTTTGTCACTTAGAACTCATAAATCTGTAGCCTTTATATATACCAACAATAGTCAAGCTGAAAAAAACAGTCAAGAACTCTATTCCTTTCACAGTAGTGCCAAAGAAGATGAAATATTTGGGAGTTTACCTAACAAAGGATGTTAAAGATCTCTATAAAGAGAACTAGGATACTCTAAGAAAAGAAATAGCTGAAAATGTTAACAAATGGAAAAACAACCATGCTCATGCCTGGGAAGAATCAACGTTGTTAAAATGTCAATATTATCCAAATTGTTTACCCAATATACAATTTTAATGCAATCGCTATTAAAGCTCCACTGTCATACTTTAAAGATCTCAAAAAAATAATACTTTGTTTTATATGGAATCACAAAAAACCTTGAATAGCCAAGAAAATACTCAGTAATAAAAGCAAAGCAGGAGGAATCGCACTACCAGACCTCAGATTATACTATAAATCGATAGTGATCCAAACTGCATGGTACTGGCACAAAAATAGAGAAGTAGATGTATGGAACAGAATACAGAAACAAGAGATGAACCCAGACACTTATTGTCATTTGATCTTTGATAAGCCCATCAAAAATATAAATTGGGGGAAAGATTCCCTATTTAACAAATGGTGCTGGGTGAACTGGCTGGCGGTCTGCAGAAGACTGAAATTGGACCCACACCTTTCACCATTAACTAAGATAGACTCTCCCAGGATTAAAGATTTAAACTTAAGATGTTAAACTATAAAAATACTAGAAGAAAGTGCAAGGAAAACATTTGAAAAAATCAGCCTAGGGATATATTTTATGAGGAAGACACCCACACCCCCTGGCAATTGAAGCAAACCAAAAATACATTATTAGGATCTGATCAAACTAAAAAGCTTCTGCACAGCCAAAAATACACTAAGTAAAGCAAGCTGAAAGCCGGGGAGAAAATATTTGCAGGATATGTTTCCAACAAAGGTTTAATAACCAAAATCCACAGAAAAACTCAAACATATTAGCAAGAAAAGAACAAGTGATCCCATCTCAGCGTGGGCAAGGGAATTGAAGAAAAATTTCTCTAAAAAAGACCAGCACACAGCCTACAGACACATGAAAAAATGCTCATAATCCTTAATCATCAGATAAATGCAAATCAAAATCACTTTGAGATATCATCTAATTCCAGTAAGATTAGCCACATCACAAAATCCCAAAATGAGAGATGTTGGTGTGGATGTGGAGAAAAGGGAATACTTCTGTACTATTGGTGGGAATGCAAACTAATACATTCCTTTTGGAAAGATGTTTGGAGATCACTTAGGGATCTAAAAATAGACCTGCCATTCAATCCTACAATTCTTCTACTAGGTATTTATCCAGAAGACCAAAAATCACTTTATAAGAAAGATATTTGCACCAGATTATTTATTGCAGCCCAATTCATAATTCCTAAGTCATGGATGAAGCCCAAGTGCCCATTGAACCATGAGTGGATTAACAAATTGTGGTATATGTACACCATGGAATATTATGCAACCTTAAAAAAGACAGAGACTTTACCTCTTACTTGTTTACATGGATGGGGCTAGAATATATCCTTCTTAGCAAAGTATCTTAAGAATGGAAGAAAAAGTATCCAATGTACTCAGCCCCACTATGAAACCAATTTATCGCTTTCATATGAAAACTATAACCCAACTATAGCTCAAGAAGAGGGGGTGGGAGGAGAGGGAGGGGAGAGGGGGACGAGAATGGGTGGAAGGAGGGTAATTGATGGAAACACACCTATGGTGAATTTTACAAGGGTACATGTTAAATTTACTAAGTGTCGAGTATAAATGTCTTAACACAATAACTAAGAAAATGTGGTAAAGGTTATGTTAACCAGTTTGATGAAAATATTTCAAATGGTATATAAAACCAACACATTGTGCCCCATGATTGCATTAATGTACACAGCTATGATTTAATAATAAAAAGAAAACAGTAACTTTAGCACAAAGATTTTGCTGATGTAAGATATAATGAAAATAAGTGAGAGCATCTTGATCTGTTAATATTTTCTTTTAATATGTGCATTAAATCCTTCATGCTTTCCTGTCATGGAATTTTCACTGTTTGTACATACATTCACTTAATTTATCAAATCCAGACCTACTTCGTGGCATTTATTTCAGTAAGTGTTGAAAATATCTATTCTCTGTTTTCTGTTCATAAGTGTGTGCCAAACAAGTAACTCCTCATACAAAGAAAATCTCTTGTGACCCAAATGAAGTATAAAACCTGTGCCAAGTCAGTAGTATCAGTTGATTCATCCAAAATAATTGAATAATATATACTTTCCTCTGGAAGTATTGCATGATGTTGTTCTATGAAGTTGAAAGCTAACTCATGTTACCAGTCCCTTGTGGTTTTCCTTGAATGAGGCAGTTGTTTGTACTTGGAAGTGTTATTGGCATCTAAGCATCTTAACAACTCAACAATGTATTGTTTCACAATTTTTACATCACTGAAAAGCTTCCTTTATTTAATAAGTATATTACCCACTTCATAAGTAGTCTCAGTGACATTATTGCCAAGTCTTGTGGCTGCTTGAAAAAAAAAATTTGTTTTTTGATTTTCATTTTTTACTTTCCGCAGTACAAATATTGTGCCTCTCTGATGTAAAATATCCATGGTTCTTATGGGTATTACAATGCTAATGAACACTGAATTTTTTTAATGATGATATGGCAGTCTCACAAAGGAGGCAAATCTCATCTTTAACAAAAACCAAATAATATTGTTATTCTATACTTTCATTAAAATTTTTTTTCTTTAGTGTTCTTTTGTTATCCTTTGAAATGATGGGATGCTAAGCAGACAGAATTAAAAAACAAGTAACAAGATGCTGTGAAACTATTCACAGATTCCACTTCAGTCAGAAACATAGTGCACTGTTGCCCAAAGCTGATTATAAACCACTGAAATAGATCCCCATAAACTCTCTCCAACCAGCCTTATGTATTAGTGGCATCAAACAGGGAAATTTTTGCACTAAATCTAGAGTGTAGCAGCCATAGGTTTCGCTCTTGTGGCCCACTAAGTTCCTAATTATGTGAGTCAATTTGGAAAGATTATTCTGTTGTAAGTTATTTTATTCTTGCTTATTATAAGCATGTGCTTTGTAAAAATAAAAATATAAAAAGTGAATAAAAATAATTTTTTTTTTTCTGTAAAACTTGGATTCAGTCAGAAGACTGTACTGAAGATGCTAGAAGGACACATGTGACCTCTAGGTCTCAAGTTTCCTACCCCAGGTCTCTACTTTCATGCCAGAATTAGGCTGTTCTGATTACTTATAGCCTTGTAGTATAATTTGAAGTCAGGTGATGTGATGCCTCCAGATTTGTTCTTTTTGTATAAGATTGCTGTGCCTATTCAGGCTCTTAGATAATTTCAAATGAAGCTTAGAATTATTTATTTTCCATCTATAAAGCAAGATGTGGATATTTTGATGAGAATTGTGATGAATCTATCAATTCGCTGAGCAGCATGGACTTTTTAACAATGTTGATTCCCCCAATTATAAGCATGAGATGTTCCTCCATTTGTCTGTGTCATCTATGATTTCTTTCTTCAGTTTTTCATAGTTCTCTTTGGAGAGATCTAACCTGCTTGGCTAAATATATTCCAGAGTATTTCATTTTCTTTTATAGAAATTGTGGATGATATTGAGTGCTTGATTTGGCTCTTAGCTTGACTTATTAATATATAGTCATGCTCCTTATTTGTGTATACTGATTTTTTAACCTGAGATTTTGCTGAATTTATTTAACAATTCTAGGATACTTTTTATGAAGTCTTTGGGGGTTTGTAAATACAAGGTCATAATATCAGCAAACAGTGATTATTTGAACTCCCCGTTTCCAATTTTCATACACTTTATTTCTTTCTCTTGCCTGGTTATTCTGGCTCAGTCTTCCAAAAATATTTTGAATAGAACTAGTGACAGTGGACACCCTTGTCTTATTACAGTTGTTAAGGGGAATGCTTTCAATTTTTCCCAGTATGATGTTGGCTGTGGGTTTGTTGTATTCATAGGCTTTTGTAATTTTAAAGTAGCTTAGCTTATTCAGTACTTTTAGCAAAAAGAGTGCTAAATTTTATTCAATGCTTTTTCTGCATCTATTAAGATGATCATATGGTCTCTGTTATTTCTTTTTTTTTTTCAAGTTAATATGAGGGCATAAATTTTTAGATTACATTGGTCTCACTTCCAGAGTAAAATTTCAGTTATAAAAGAACCCCTCACCCATTGGGCATCTTATATATCCTCACAATGTATACAATAGGTGAGATACCACCACATGCCCTAGCTCCTTCTGCCAATCAACTTCTCCTCACCTCCTTCCCCCTTCCTCCTCTCCCTGCACCTGTACTAGACTATATTTATGTTTTTTTTTTTGGTTCATATAAGCATGTAATTGTTTATATATTGGTTTCATATTAGTATTGAGTACATTGGATATTTATGTTTCTGTTCTTTCAACAGTTGACTAAGAAGAATATATTTCAGTTCCATCCAGGTAAATGTAAAAGATGCAAAGTCTCCATCTTTTTAATGGCTGAATAGTATTCCATGGTACACATATACCACAATTTGCTGATCCAGTTATGGTTTTATGAGCTTTCAGGTTGCTTCCACAACTTGGCAATTATGAATTGAGCCACAATAAACATTCTGGTGCAGATGTCTTTGATGTCTTTGAGTTAAAATGATTTTTAAAATGAAATACTTTGGTTTTATGGTTCTCTGTTATTTCTTCTCTTTATGGAATGAATAACATATATTGATTTGCATACATTGAATCATTCTTGGATCCCTGGAACAAAGTTCACTTGAATTATCATTTTTATATGCTATTGACTTTGATTTGTTAGTATTTTGTTAAAGATCTTTACATCTATGCTCATATTTTTCTGGACTTTTTATTGTATCATTTTGTGGCTTTGATATCAAGGTAATATAGGCTTTACAGAAAGAGTTAAGGAGGATTTTCTCCTTCTATATGTTATGGAATACTTTTTTCATGATAAGTATCAATTCTTTGTAGCTCTGGTAAAATTTGGCTATAACTGTGCTTGGTACAGGGCTGTTTTTGTTGGGATTTTTTTTATTACTACCCTAATATTGTTGTATGTTACTAGTCTGTTCAGGATTTCTGTTTATTCTTTATTCAGCTTACAGGGTTGATTGTTTCCAGGAAATTTTCCATTTTGCCTAAGTTTTCTAGTTTTTGAGCATAGAGGCATAGTAGTATTCATGGATAATATTTTATAGTTTTTATTGATTGGGCTAGGTATTTCTTTTAAAAGAACTGACTTTTGGCTCGGCGCCTGTGGCTCAATTGGCTAAGGCGCCAGCCACGTACACCTAAGGTGGCGGGTTCGAATCCCCAGCCCGGGCCGCCAAACAACAATGACAGCTGCAACCAAAAAATGGCCGGGCGTTGTGGTGGGCGCCTGTGGTCCCAGCTACTTGGGAGGCGGAGGCAGGAGACTCACTTGAGCCCAGGAGATGGAGGTTGCTGTGAGCTGTGATGCCATGGCACTCTACCCAAGGGGATAGCTTGAGGCTCCGTCTCAAAAAAAAAAAAAAAAAAAAAAAAAAAAAAAGAACTGACTTTTTATTAATCCTTTGTATTTTTTTATTAGTTTTCATTTATTTTGGTTGTGCTCCAAGCTTTGTTATTTCTTTTTCTGTTGCTAGTTTGGGGCGTGGTTAGTTCTTTTTCTAATTCCTTGAAATGTAGCATCTGGTTGTTATTTTGTGATTTGTTTAATATAAACATTTCAGGCTATAATATTTTTCTTTATTACTCCTTTTTATGTATCTCATAGATTTTCAAAGCCTCCCTCTTATTGTTAAGTTTGAAGATTGTTTTGATTTCCATCTTAATTTCGTCATTGATCCAAGGATCATTTAGCAGTAGACTGTTTACTTCCTATGACCTTGCATGGATTTACAAATTTCTCTTGAAATTGTTTTCCTATTTACTATGCTATTATGAGATACATGCTATAGTTTTGAATATTCTTAATTTGATAAGACTTGTAGCTTAAGATATGATCAATCTTGGGAAGTTTGCCATATGCTGATGAGCAGAATGTGTATTCTATCATTTTGGTGTGGAAGGTCTTATAAATGTCTATTAGGTACCTTTAAGAGTCTCTTTTAAATCTGTATTTCTTTGCTGATTCCCTGTCACAATGATGTTTCTAGTTTTGACAGCAGGATGTTCAAGTCCCCAGTAATTATGGTACTACTCTTTATTTTTTTCCTTAGATCTGAAAGGAATTCTTTTATGAATCTGGGACTTCAGTTCTTAACATATATATTTATCTTTTTTATTTTTGTCTTTTTATAATTGTTGAATTAAAGACAATTTTATCTGCTATGAGAATGGCTGCACCTGCTTTTGCTTTCCCTCTGTGTGGAAAACCTTTTTCTATCCCAATACCTTGAGTCTGTGCAAATAATTGCAAGTTTCTTGGAGACAACATATTCTTGGGTTGTGATTTTTTTTAGTATATATGCTGCCAAAGCGAGCACGGGTTGTGATTTTTATTTCACTCAGCCAGTCTATTTTTTAAAAGAAACATTAAGAGTATTCACTATTAATTACTATTGCCATGTGGGAATGTGTTCTGTCTATCCTGTTGGGTGAAACCTTATTGTTTTGTTTATCCTTTTGTGCTAGTGTTTTATAAGATCTATAAGCTTTAACTTTTAGGTGTTTTTATGCTGATTTGTGTCTTTTGTTATTTTCTATGTATAGTTTACTTTTGAACATTTCTTATTATGTGGGTCTAGTAGTGAAAAATTCCTTTAGTGTTTGTTTCTCTGGAAAAGTTTGTATTACTCCATTATTTATGAAACTTAGTTTGGCAAATAAAAAATTCTCAGCTTGAAGTTTTTGATTTAAGAAGATTAAAAATGAGGCTCCATTACTTTCTGGTTTGTGACATCTTTGCTAAGAAGTAAAACCTCATGGATTTATTTGTAGGTTTTTTGTTGCTTTCTTTTAGCAGTTTGTAAAATTTTCTCCTCCTCTTTGATGTTCTCCAGGTTGATAATTATGCATCTTGGAGGTGATCTATTTACTATGACCTTTCCAATGTTTGATGACCACCTTGTTCTGGATATTGAATCTCTGCCAATATCAGGCACATTTTCCTTTACAATTTTCTTACATGGGTCTGCTATGCTTTTTTTTTCTGACTGTCCATCGGAAATAACTGTAATTCTTAAGTTAGCTTTCTTTGCATAGCCTCATATTTTTCTGAGTGATTATTCATTCTTCTTCATCTTTGAGTTACTTTGAAAGCCTTGACTTTAAGTTATGAAATTCTTTCTTCTGCTTAGCCTAACCTGTTGTGGAAATTTTCTGTTATATTGAAAAATTCCCTAAATGATTCTTTCATATATTTTAGTTCTTATGTTTTTTCTTATGTTGCCTGTATCTTTAGTGATTTTTCATGTTTTTCATTCATATCCTAAAATATGTTTTTGGCTTCTTTTTGTTGGATTTTAACTTTCTGTTCAATCCCATTCATTTTATTTGCCTTGCATATTTTTAAATTCCATCTCACATTTCAGAAACTTCATTTATTCTGGGGTACATTGCTCAAGACCTATTGTAATTCTTTTGTTGTGACAAAACAGTTTGACTTTTTTTTTTTAATGTTGCCAGAGTTTTCCCTGTGGTTCCTTCTCATCTGAAACTTCTTCTCTCAGCTCCAGTCCAATGAGCCTGCCTTTCACCTATTCTCCTGTACTGGGAACTCTCCTACATAGAGCAAAGGAGATGACCATGGCTGACATACATATTTCCCACCTTGGATCATTAACCTAAAATTAGATGGGTGGGTACACTGTGAGCATTGAACAGTGCTGCTTTCCTGTATTTCCTATCTAACCATTCCCTGAAACCTCTGGGTTGTCACTGGCTATTCCTGTGTTACATGGTGAGCAGATTCCAGACCTAGTTCTGTCTACAGTAGTGATTGTAGGGCCTACATTGACTTTAGGGTCATCTCTTTTAGATCCATGGGCCACAACAACTTTCCTGAGCCAGTTTTAGATTTACCCAACTCAGATTTGCAGGCAACAATTTTTGTTGGCCAGGTACCAGCTCGAGTGCAGCTGTGCCTACCCCATGGCTGGTGGCTATTGTCAGCCCACTTGCTTCAGAGCTGCCTGGTTTATATCCATGGGTGGCAGAGTTTGTCAGCCCATGTGGCTTTAGCATAGCTGCATCCACACCCACAGGTGGCTGTGATTGTCGACCTGTACCAGCATGAGAGCTGCTTTGCTCAGTTCTGCAGGCAGTCATGTTTGTCAGCAGTGCCAGCTTGAGCACAGTCCTGCCCATGTTGACAGGCAGCTGCAATTGTCAGCCCATGGTGGCCCACATGTTTGCCACTAATGGGACAAATTGAAATCGTGTGCTATCTGATTGGATGCAGTGAGAACCCAGCATGACTTCTGTGATATTCCTGCCAATGATGCATAACCTGAATTTAATCATGGAAATCCTCCGATATACTCTAATGGAGGACATTGTACAAAATAGCTGTTATGTCATCTTCAAAAGTGTTGGGGGACAAACGTTATAGCAAGAGTAAGGAATAATTTCAAATAGAAGTAGACTAAAGAAACATAAAAACTAAATGCAGAAGATGATCCTGAATTGGATCTTTTTGCTACAAAAGACATAGCTAGGATAATTGGTAAAAGTTGAATGGTTCTGAGTATGAGAAAATAGCATTTTACCCAGGCTAATTTTCTGATTTTCTTTTGTTTTTATTATTTGTTTTTGTTCTTTGTTTTTTTGTAAAGGCTAAGTAGTAACAAGATGGAACATCAGTTTGGCAATTCACTTTTAGTGAGTTGATTCAGGTAAATATTTCTTTGTACTTTACTTGTGAATTTTCCAAAATTTAAAAATTGTTTCAAAATTTATAATAATAAAATAGTAAGGAACTTCATTCAGTATCAAATCAATGATGTGTTAAATAAAATCTTGATGTATATGAGTTTTTTAAGCCATTTAAATGTCTCTGATCTATGTTTACTAAAGTTTGCATTTTGTTCTGAAACTTCACATTAATGCTTGGTATCTCTAATGTTAGAACCTTAAAGAAAATACTTCTCATCATGTCTTAATATTACAATACTGAATCTAAAACTTAATGTTCCAGCCATAAATGAAATCATTAGGCATTTTAAAAGGTAGTTTTAGGCTCAATCAATCATTTGCTGGGCTAATGCCCAGCAACTATGTGTTCAAAATAAAGAATGTGTACAAAATGTTAGAAAGATCTAACCAACAAAAGTATTCCAAGATTTTTTGGTAATTTTTAACATTCACTGCTAAAACTTTAGTAATATAATTTTTATTTGATTTTTATTCATTCAAATGTTGTATATTTTTTCATGTACATATGATAGGAATAATTTATATAGTAAAACACTATTTCTAAAACAAAAGCATTCCACATTTTCTAACAGTAGATGTAAAGAAGTCATTTGAGCATCAAGACCAAGGAAAACTTATTCTATCTGCATTTAGCTATTTTTATATTCTAGAGTCTTGTGTTCATACAAAGAAATAAAGTATAGTAAGGCATGATATCTCCTTGGTGTTTTTCTCCTAAAATATGTCAATTTTTTGTATTAAAAATCCAAATATGATTACAAAAAATTATTCTTATTCTTAAAGAATCCAACCTATTCTTACTGTTTGATATTTAAAATTCCAAGTCTCAGCATAAAATTGACAACTTTCTCGAATCATCAGTCTTAGCTTCTACTTTAGGGAATAAAAGGGAAATAATGGAATGAAATGGACAAGAAGGTATACTAAGTATTGGCATGTTCGAAAGCACAGACATCATTTTTTCATCAAATTCCAAAATCCAGCTTCCTCTATGTGTAACTTTCCCTCAGACTCAACCCTACATTCCAAATTACTGTACCTCTGAGCCTCTCTATTTTGATGATGCACAGGGAACTCAAGGTTGTTGTATTGGGGAAATTTAAATTTAAACTGCAATGAAATAACACTAAATACCCACTATAATACATAGAATTAAAGAACAAAAGAAACAACAAGGGCTATACCAAATATTATCAGTACTGAAACTTTCATACACTTCTCATGGAATATTAAGTGAAATAACACTTCTATTTTTCCTAAAAGAAAATAAAATATAAGTCCACACAACGACCTCTACGCCCATGTTAATAGCAGCCGTATATTTTAATAGCTAAAACTAGAATCATCTCAAATGCTCATTATCAGGTGAATAGTTACACAATTTGTACCATAGGCAAATTATTGATAGACATAACATGAATAGATGTCAATGTAATGATATTAAGTAAAAAAAGTTAGATATTATACACATATTTTATAATTTGATTCATTTAAAATTCTGGAAGATTAAAAATGTATCATTGGTTGTTTTTGTAGGTGAGTAAAAGCAGTGGTAAGGAAAGGTAGAAGGGAGGGCTTACTAATTGTCATTGGGAAACTTTTTAGAGTGAGGGATGTGTTTATTATCTTGATTGTAGGGGTGGTATCATGGATATATGCACACACCAAAAATCATGAGATTGTGTCTTCAAATACATTTAGTTTAGCTTAGATAAATAACATAAAATAAATATGTAAGATTATAAAAATAAACATAGATTCACTTCTGTTTTTCCCTCCATGTCTTATACGTTGTCAATCACCTGCTATACGAGTATTTTACTTACTGTAACAAAGTGAATATCCCTTAGTCAAAGTGCTTGGGATAAAGGTGTTTAGAATTTTTAATTTTCTCAGATTTTGTAATATATTTTTTTCTTTATTAAATCATAGCTGTGTACATTAATGCAATCATGGGGTACAATATGCTGGTTTTATATATAATTTGAAATGCTTTCATCAAACTGGTTAACATAGCCTTCATGGCATTTTCTTAGTTATTGTGTTAAGACATTTATATTCTACACCTAGTAAAATTCACATGTACCCTTGTAAGATACACCATAGGTGTGGTTCCACCAATTACTCTCCCTCCACCCATCTTTCCCCTTCCCCTCCCCTCCCTCTCTCCTTTCCCCTTCTTTTTGGGCTATAATTGGGTTATAGCTTTCATAAGAAAGCTATTAGTTTTATAGTAAGTCTGAGTACATTGGATACTTTGTCTTCCATTCTTGAGATACTTTACTAAGGAGAATATGTTCCAGCTCCATCCATGTAAACATGTAAGAGACAAAGACTCCATCTTTCATTAAGGCTGCATAATATTCCATGGTGTACATATACCACAATTTATTGATCCATTTGTGGATTGATGGGCACATGAGATTCTTCCACGACTTAGGAATTATGAATTGGGCTGCAATAAACATTCTGATACATATATCATTGTTATAATGTGATTTTTGGTCTTCTGGATATATACCTAGTAGAGGAAATATAGGATCAAATGGCAGGTCTATTTTTAAATCTCTAAGTGTCTAATCTCCAAATGTCTTTCCAAAAGGAACATATTAGTTTGCATTCCCACCAGGAATCTATGTAGAAGTATTCCCTTTTCTCCACATCCATGCCAATATCTTTGGTTTTGGGATTTTGTGATGTGTGCTAATCTTGCTGGAGTTAGATGATCATCATCTTTAAGCATCAGAGATATTTTGTAATATCTTAATTATATATACTTTTACTTACTGATTGATCATCCAAAATCTGAATCTGAAAAGCAAAATTTTCCATAGAGCATTTGCTGTGAACATCATGTCAACACGCCCAAATTTTAAGATTTTAGGGAATTTTGGACTTCTGATTTTTAGGTTTGGAATGTTCAACCTGTACCAACTACCAAATCCTGAAGGTAAAATTTGAAATCATCTTATAAACCCTTTTCTCATAACCTCCATCCAAATGGTCATTAAATCTTGATAAGTCTTCCTTCTAAATTCACCGTAGAATCCCTCTCATTTTCTTTATTCCTACACCTAATGATTGGGTTGAAACCTCCTAGACCAGTACTTAGCAAACATAATCTCCCATGACAAATCTAGCCCCCAATTGTCTTTATACAGCCCACAAGTGAAAACTAGCTTTTACATTTAAATGGTAGAAGAAAACTGAAAGAATATTTCATGACACCTGAAAATGATATAATATTACAGTTCCAATGTTTAAAATAAAGATTTTATGAAAATACAATCATGCTCATGAACACATTGTGTATGGCTACTTTGGGGCTAAGCTAGGTTGAATAAAAATAGATAAAATATGTATCATCTGGCCCTTTAGAAAAAGTTTGCTATTCCCTATCTGAGGACATGTCTGCTCTTGGTTATTACAATTGTATTCTTTTTTTTTTTTTTTTTTTTTGAGATGGAGCCTCAAGCTATCCCCCTGGGTAGAGTGCCATGGCATCACAGCTCATAGCAACCTCCAACTCCTGGGCTCAAGCGAGTCTCCTGCCTCCGTCTCCCAAGTAGCTGGGACCACAG